>JAJIBD010014723.1:0-36679 GCA_021461705.1 Cryptotis parvus | reverse complement strand
GATTTAATATGCCAGATACCAGTAACAATTATAGACCTCATTCCCATGACCTGATGGAATGGTTTGAGGCTCTTTATGTTCCTGGAGCAAGCAGGTGCCCTTGGGCTCTACTAGCATGAGACAGGTCATATGGAGATGTTACTTTGTGCCCGAAGAGCAAATCGATGATGAACGGGAAGACAGTGATACAGTGACAGTGAAAAAAATTATATTGTTTGCACAGGGTCTAAGGGGTGTGGAGCCAAACCACAATTCTAGATAGCTCAGCAATGCTTACCAATGAGCAGACTATGAGCTCCTTTTTCCAGGGCTTCATGAAAAGGAATCATTTAGCCTTGTATAGATTCTGTAACGGCCTCAAGCTAGGAGGTATAGGGTGAGCTGTGGGGGTGTGCAGGGATCATATGGATGCTATGAAATATCTCTTTAGATGGTTGCGTTATACTTCTGTGTTCATAACAAGTGACTGCTACCTTGACCTTGGTCCTGCTTGAGTCCAGGAAACTTAGGAAAGATCCTCAATGGATCGATGCTCAAGGGCATGAAGTCATTCATTTGTTGATCCAAAAATCTAAGCAGGAACAGACGACCATTCTCAAACAGATTCTTTGGCATTCGAGTGTATATGCAAAAGCCATAATTTTATGCTGTAGAATCTTCCCTTAGACCAGAGTGATTCTCATCACAGTCTGCAATCCAGAATAGTCTTGCAAGCTTCATACAATTTTGAGAAGCTCATTCTGAACTTCAGATGACATTTCCTTAAATCACAAGATGTAGTTTAGGCATCCTCTGGATTACATGAAATCACCCTTAAAGCTTCCTTAGAGAGACCATGGGTGCCTGAAGCCATGTAGATGACACAAAATACTAAGGAGCTAGGGCTTGAAGATTTATCTGATGACTTTTCATTTCAGGAAAAGCAAAGCTAATGCAATGCCGTAGATAGTGTCTATTTCCCTTTTGCTGATTCTCTGGCTTCAGCACAAGAACTCAGGGGTCATACTTAGTTCTACCACTTAGTTTTTATTTCCAAAGTGTTTATAGCATCATCTTCTCTCCTCTACAAGTATAAAGGGAGAAACAAATAAGACATTTTACAGGAAAATACCTTAAAGAATTTAAAAGTACATTCAAATTTAGAATTACATCATTGTTTAGAAAAATAGATTTGGCTGTAGAAGTTTTTCTCTTAATTTGTTGCAATGTTGAATTCTACTCATCTTTCTCTGTATGTAGATTCCCCCCAAAGGGCAACAGTCTAAGGAATATATGACCTATTGAATTAATCAGGGCAGTGGTGAAGGGCTACACCTCTCAGTACTAAGGACTGACTCATAGTTCTGTGTTCAGAACTCCCAATTCTGTGTTACTCTTGGAAGGACTTGGGGGACCGTAGGAGGTGCAGAGTAAAAGCCTTATCTACTGTAGTCTCTCTTCTGGCTTCATGACCTATTGATCATTTTTTTTTCTTTGGGTCACACCTGGCAAATGCAATGCTCCGGGGTTACTCCTGGATCTTCACTCAGGAATTACTCCTGGTAGTGCTCAGGGGACCATATGGGATGCTGGGGATTGAACCCAGGTTGGCCACATGCAAGGCAAGTACCCTATCCATTGTGCTATCGCTCTGGCCCCCAATGACCTATTGAATTTAATCCATCTTTAAAATGTGACTTTTCAATGGCACAAAGGACAAATCTTTATTCTTTAGGCATGAGTTAATGATAGATATGTGCTCAAAACATAATTATAAAGCTGAGATGTGTGAGCAGATTCAAAGTGTTTACAAAGCAGCCCTTTTAACTAAATAAAATCACCATGTTTCCATGAAAAATATTGTCTGAATTCCTGCCTCTTCCCCATCAATGCCAGCTGTTTCAAAAGGGCCGGCAAAACTCGGAATGACTTATGGAAGAAACCTCAATAGATCATCATCAGATTAACTGACTTACTGATTCTAACCACCTTGCCTTGGTATTCAGAGTATTTCTTCCATCATGATTTTGAGGATAAATTATAGGTGGAGAGTTTTGTAAAGCTCGGCCCCAGGAGGAATTTCAGAAATAATCCGGTTTATCCTCAGGATTTATAGGAGAGAACAGCCAGCCTCAGAGCTGGTAAAGAATCTGAATAAAGGCACACAGCTATGACATGTAGAAAGGAGATTAAAGTTCACCTCTTCTGGCTTGTGGCCCATGGCTTTTCCACCTCATGCCACCTTAGCCCTGGGTTAGAAATATTTAATTGAGGGCTAATGACAAAAGACAATGAAGACATATTGTATTTCTTCTTAGGATTTCTTCACATATCACAGCAGCACCTAAGAACTCAGATAATTATACTGTGAGGGAGACAAGTGACAGGAGAGCAAAACACCACCTCTAATTCCTAGCCCTCCGTCAAATGCAGAGGATGTGGCAAATTGCTACCTGTGGGCTTCGGGAGGCAAATAGTGAGGTGCATTACCTGTGCGGAGAAGCCATCTTGGCATCTCCCTTTGTGAACAATAAACTAAGATCTGGAGGACTGGGGGTTGAGAGCCTCAACCTCAGGTCTTAAACTCAAAAGGTCTTCCCCAGTTCCTAACAAATTCATCTGTGCCTTGAACGAGACTACATGAGCTGGGACACAGAACCGGATGGAGAATGCGAGATTGATCCTCATTACCTAAACTCTTTAGGTCTTCTATTATCTGATTCAGCTTCCCTCTCCATAATGAAGATCAAATTATATCCAGGATTCTGGTTTACTGAAAAGAGAGAGATCATAGGGACATATCATTTTACAGAGGACAATACCAGCAATTTCTGAATGAATCTGGCAGCTAAGCCCAGCAATTATTTGGACCAGCAATCATTGGTTCTCCGGTATGGACTGAGATAGCAGGTTTTAAAAAAGGGCAAAAACTGTGGTGGTAGTATCTAATGTCTAGGTTGCAGAGATCATTGGCTCTTACTGATCGTTCCAACATATTCTATTAAGTCACAATCACGATCACGATCTTCCCGTTAATCATCTATTTGCTAGAGCGGGCACCAGTAATATCTCAAAATGTCCTGTCACATGCTGTAGAGCCAAGGGCATCGGCTTGGTACAGGAACATAAAGAGCCTCAAACCATTATATTAGGTCATGAAAATGATCTAATATAATTGTTACTGGCATTTGGCATATCAAATACAACACGAGCAGCTTGCTAGGCTTGCCGTCGGGAGGCATACTCTATAAACACCTCCAAATAAAGCCTTTATTGATGAACCGCGTCGCAAAGCGGCCACGCGAGCCAGGCTGTGATGGGCTGGTCGGCTGGGTGGAGTTCTGAAGAGAGGGAAGTCCAATGTGGAAAATGGCGGCACCCATGGAGTGGGTGGGGGTCGTCTGGCTTGTTGTGAGGTTCTGCCGGGGTGGTGGGCCAAGGCTGGAACCCACCATGCCTCCCGACTGCCTCATGAACGGCTGGGCACAGGGAGAGCAAGGAACCGCTCTGCCCCATGGCTGAGAGTCTCTGGACCAGCATGCCTGGGCCGGATTGAGGAAGTAACTGCTCCAGGGTGGGTGTCGATGATCCGGGCTGTGATGGGCTGGTCGGCTGGGTGGAGTTCTGAAGAGAGGGAAGTCCAATGTGGAAAATGGCGGTGCCCATGGAGTGGGTGGGGGTCGTCTGGCTTGTTGTGAGGTTCTGCCGGGGTGGTGGGCCAAGGCTGGAACCCACCATGCCTCCCGACTGCCTCATGAACGGCTGGGCACAGGGAGAGCAAGGGAACCGCTCTGCCCCATGGCTGAGAGTCTCTGGACCAGCATACCTGGGCCGGATTGAGGGAAGTAACTGCTCCAGGGTGGGTGTCGATGATCAAAGTCACAATATTTTCCTGAAATTCCAACATGCCATCATGAAAAGATAAAAAAACCTTAATCACTATGTTTAGAAACATGTTAATTTTCTACTTAAAGTCATTAGAATGAAACCTGCCTCCTCTCCAGAACAAGAAAACACCGGAACATCTTCTACATTAAGATGCTTGGGAATTTCTGTTTATAAGGTAAAAATGTGCTTGTTTAATTATAAAGAAATTTGGTGCCAGTTAGGAGAAAAGGGATTGTGAAATCGCTAATTCAAACCAGATGCCTAGAGAAATTGGCTTTATTGTTCTTTCCTCAACAATATTTCATTGGAGTAAGTGTGTTGCCCTATGCAGAGGTGAAATGTAGCCAACTGATAACAATAAAGGTGGATTCTGGTTTCATAGTAGGATAAATTGCTTAATGATTTGGACTATTGGATTGAAAGTTCTCTGTGCTTGGAGCTATGTATACAGAAAAGGGGAGCTAGCTAAAATGGTGCAGTGCATTTTATGTCTCTCAATATCTTTGTAGATTTTTCTAAAATTCTTTTCTTTATTACTGAAAACCATGTTTCATGACCTTGGTTTTTTTTTAATTAAAAAACCATGGATTCTTAGAAGTTCATATTCAACAGCTATTCAAATATAGTCAAGGGGAAAATAATTCACAAAGCATTAGAGAAGTTTTATATCTACAATACAGATTCATATTGGCATAATATAAGTACTGAATGGGTATAAAGTCTCATCCACAAGTTCGCTGTTTCAGGAGACGTTCTAAAATCCTAAGTTGTGTGTAGCTGCAGAGCCTCCCTTTGGACAGAGCCTCCCCACTGTCCAAAGCTGCTTATGGCCTTGAGGTGAAGGTGCCAGCCCTTACCTGCATCCTGGCATAATCACATTTTCCCACAATGGGAGCAGTTGAGGAGGCAAGCAAGCCTTTTGCCATGTTTCCATAAGCCGTAAAATGTTAGTAGGTCAAGATGGAAGAGACAAAGAGAATTTGACAAGCAACCTGTTTATTCTTCAGATTATACAACTGCATTCAGGGTCACATGCACTCAGTAACACACATTTGGCCAAGAGAAAGGAGCCATCACTCGGTACAGACAGAAGAGCTTTTAGACAGTCAGGAGAGCAAAGGCAAGTTGTCACCTCTCAAGGTGGTGACAGAAAGTAGTTTTGTTTCAAAGACCAGCACTGCAAATACAAAGCACATAATTGGTGTATGGGGAAAAAAGTAAAGCGAGGCCAAAGGTGGAAAGAAAGTGGCCTTCAACACTGAAGCCATTTAATATATAAATGGGAGCAAAACCAAACAATAGGAGACTATTGATGAATATGGTGCTGTAGGCCACTGCAAAAATGTCACCTTTAAATTGCATATTCCTAAAGAAACTCTCACAATATATAAAGTTCATTTATGTAGATTTATATACTTAATTGACACTTAATTTAAGCTTTTGTGAAGTACTACAAAATACTGTGCTTTTTGTCCTTGACACTATTTTTCCTAGTGCATGTTCTGTTTTTCTTCTGCCTCCACTTCCCGTTTGCACTGCTTCCCACAGACTGCCTCTCTTTCCACTATCTGCAGGAACTCCATCCTGTCCTTCCCAACTTAGCCCCACTGTCACATTTTCTTCAGGGAAGCTTTATTTGATGCCTAATACATCTCTCTCTGATAATTCTGATTTCCACAGAGAAGTTACCACATTTTGAAGTTCTATTTTTATTCATGAGCTTATTTTATGTATGACTCAGTATAAGTTCCTGAACAGACTTCATCCATCAGGCTCCAGTGTCACAAAAGATGGGGCAGTTTCTATGGTGACTGATGGAACAGTTTTTGGTAAATAAATAAATTTCAGATTGAGATCATATAAGGTAATATAAGGAAGAGGCATTGGCACCCACGGTAAAATGCTGTTTGCACTCACCCTTTCTCGGCATTTACCCTCTGTGGCACGTGAAATTCCCGATGAGCGTTTCTCAACCTGGAATCTCATGGCTTTCAAGAGGCTCCCAGGATATTCGAATTGTATAAATGGAGATCACAGTAAAGGGTGAGGGACAAACAGCAGGAGAGGGAGCTGGGCACAGGAAGGGAAAGAGAGAAAGGGATTACAGGCTCAAAGAGTTGGGGAAACAATGTTCTATATCACCAACATAGGGTTATGATGGCAAAATTTTCACACAGCAAATGATTTCTAACAGTTGGTGATTTCTCAATTCTGAGCTATTCAGGTAGAGCCACGTAATATAATCATCTCCTAGCCTGTCCCTATGGCAAAACAGTGTTGTCGAGAATGGTTAAAAGAGGAAGATGACAGTTTCTATTCACCTAGGTAGCAAGCCACTTTTGTTTTCAGAGAAATCCTTTGTTAACTATAAATAGGAAAAGAAATAAAAACAGAAAGTTGCATCCTGCTTAAAAAAAACAGACCACTTAGCCAATTAGAAATAGTCTGAGAGAGACAGAGACAGAGACAGAGACAGAGACAGAGAGACAGCAAGAGTGGGTGGGGTGGGGGAAAAGAGGCAAAGTGCGCTGTGCTGTGGGGAGCAGTCAGGGGACATTGGTAGTGGGAAATGTGCACTGGTGGAGGGGTGGGTGCTGGAACTTTGTATGACTGAAACCTAATCATGAACAGTTTTGAAATTGTTTATCTCATGGTGGTATGATAAATTTTTTGTGTCTTTCTCTCTCTTGGCATTCTTTGCACAATCATGGAGGTGCTGGAACCAGTCGGTTGTATTCTTCATCTATGTCGCCAATGATTGTATCTTCCCATATTGCCGCAATGGCGCCAAAGTGTTCCCAGTTGGTGATCGTTCTGGGAGTTCTCTTCTTAAACTTTGCAGTCTTTCTCCCTGTTGCTTGAAATAGAATTTTGCATGAAGGAGACAGTGATCCGATCCTGTTTGGAATTTTGGGACGACAGCAACATTGATCAGGCATAACCGTTGATTGAAGATCATGTGGCCCCATTCACTCTCAATGGAACAGACATCTCTGAATGCAGCAGTTATGTGTACCTAGGTCGAGAAATCAACATGATGAATGACCTAAAACCTGAGCTGCGCAGAATGAAGAGAGCAGCATGGAATGCCTTCAAAAGCATCGAAGAAATAGCTAAAAGGACAAAGAACCTCCTACTCCAGGCACATCTCTTTGACTCCACCGTTCTCCCTGCATTAACATACGCCTCAGAGACCTGGGCCCTACGAAAGCAAGATGAGAATACTATTCGGGTCTCCCAGAGAGGAATCGAAAGAGCTATGCTTGGAATATCACGCCTCACCGACCTCTGTCGCTGTTCCAGAGTCAGGGACAGTGTCTCGTTTGCCATGACATCAAAAATCAGATGGGCTGGACATGTAATGCGATTTGGAGACGACCACTGGACCAGAGCCATTACCGACTGGATCTCAAGGGATGTCAAAAGATCACGTGGCCACCCACCTACAAGATGGTCAGACTTCTTCATCAAGACCCTGAATGAATGATTTCAGGCTCTTCATAATCCGGAAGCATCCAGATGCCTTTGGGCAACACTGGCACATGATAGGGTCAAATGGAAATGTTACTGGCACCTGCTTGAGCAAATCGATGAATAATGGGATTCAAGTGACCAAGTGATCAAGTGGTATGATAAAAATTTTTTTAGAAAACTGTCCCTGGGTACCTCTCTTCCTAGTATTCAATTGAAATAAATTTGTGATTTTTTAAAAGATAATCAGAGTATAAGTTGTCTGAGGGTAGGAATTTGTCCACTTGTTGCTATGATATCTCCATTCCAAAACCCAATAGAAATGAAATGAACTAAATTGTTCAAACTTGCAATCTCTTTCCTTCTAGTTTATTACCACCTTTCTGGTTACTCTTGAATAAGTCCCTTTCCTGGGCAGGTATTTATTCTTTCATTTGGAAAAAAGTGGTGATATCATTTTGATCTCTATTATTATAATATAAATGATCAAACAGCAAATAAATGACACAAATTTCTAAAAAACTTGAATTTCTATTAAAATTAAGGCTACTGTGCAAGGGTATATTTTTGCTGCAGCTGTAGATAAAGGCCATGGTGCAAAAGTAAATTTTAGATCAAGTGTGACCTAATTGAAATTATAGAGCTAAAACAGAGAAGGCACTGAATATAAACAATGACTTCAGGAAATTGACATTATCAGTCATTTATGAGGACTTTTATTTGCAGAGAGACTTCCATTGTAATTTTAGGGAGAAATGGAAACAAAGTTGGAAATTTTAGATAATTTTGGATTGATGTTCCAGAACAAGGAAAAGTGAGACCACCACATTCTTCCTTGGGATAATGTTAAAGAGAACCACTGTTTCCAGATAGCTCAGTCTTGGTCCTTCAATTGGTGTTGGTTGTGCATGAAATCCTGGACATCATCTAGTCTCGAATTAGAAAAACTAAATATAAAATTAATTATGTAAATGACAAATCAAATAATAAGGTTACACAGGGATAAGAGATGACTTAAATTCATAATTATTGCTTAATATTAAAATGTATTTATAATTGGATATGGATTAGAAAATATGTTGATCTCTAACACTGACTCTGTAATATAGGTGTCTCTGTCTATTTTGCAGATGGGGAAACAGACTCAGAGAGTTCAAGCAACCGGACCCTATGTTTAGGTGGAAGAAACGGAATCCAGACATAGGGACCACTTGACTTTGATTATCATGCTCTTTCATCTCTCCCTCTCCAAACAAGGCTCTAATTGGCTGTGGATTATGAGGAGCAGTTACTTAATGTACAAGGTTCATTAAGAGGCAGCATCCCTTATTCAAATTGTATCCAGAATTTTAGGACATTAGGGGAAGCGTCCACAAAGTAAACAGGAAGACTCTCCTGATTATGGACCCCTGTGTATCCAAGAAATTGATCATACAAAGCTTGGAGTTTGGTTTCAAAGGATCAGATAACCAAGATAAACTCACCTGTGACCAGTTCTGAGGATCCTAATAAACTTTGATTGATTTGGGGTTTTGAACCAAGAAAATGAGCATAGTTGTGAGAAAGCTTGAAGAGGAGCACTGGAAGAGGCTGAAGATAGTCACCAAAGAGAAGTCAGTTATCACTGCTCTGCTTCCTAGGAACATCTAGGCATCCAAGATGAGCACCAGTGGGAGAAGCTGAAGTACTCTTCACATCCCAATACCTTCCAAGGCTGAGGCTATTTTTAGAACCATGACAGACTATCCTCAATCTGTCCAAACATGTGGGCACAAGAGATAGGAAACTAGGTCAAAACATAGTGGTATTTCTACAGAAAAGAAAGAAAAAACTCTCATGAGTAGTCAAAGAAGAAACATTTATTGGCTAAAAAAATTCCATTATTTAAAGGCTAGTCCAGTCTGGTTTCCATTAGAGTAAGTACCAAAACTAATCATGCCAATTCAAAGGAAAATGTTGTCTCTTGAACAAATAAAATCAATAGAGTAAAATTCTAGTGTTGAATTAACCAAAGTTTGTGGACTCAGAGAACAGTTTTGAGAGACTAATATAATAACCTTTAATAAAATTTTATTCATTTTTAATTCTAAAACACAAGTCATCATCTAGAAAATTGGGAAACTATCACATTTAAAAGCATCACATTCTACTGTTACATAATAACATTGATATTTTTGGAGAGGAAGGGTGAGGGGGTGGGATTTGATCATACCCAGTGGTGTTCAGTGCTTACTCCTGACTCTTTTCAAAGATCACTCCTGGTGATCTTCTCAAAAGACTATCTGTGGTGGCAGTCTTTAGGGGACCAGGTATGGTGATGGTTTTCAGGAGACCTTGCTTGATAATCAAACTAAAGTTAGTTGCATGTAAGGCAGATACCTAACCTCTTTTACTATCTTTCCAGCCCCTCAAGTTAACCAAAAATTAACTTCAGCTCTCCCTCTCCAAACAAGGCTCAAAACTTGATAGGTCCTAAGGGTATCGATATTGTGAATCTTCTCTTTTGATATGTATGTGCTTACACACTTTTATTATATATCAACCCAAATACATAAATATCTACTATCCCATTAGTTTCAGGTATAAAAGTCTTAATAATATATAAATTTCCCTTTGACAAATTATTCAATTAATTTTTATGCATAGTAGGTAATTATGTATATCCTCTATATCAAGATTGTTTGATTGGTGTGATATTTGTTCCAGTGTTTGAAGAATACATTTTCATTTGGTGTGACATCTGCTTCTACTCTTGGGAAAAGCCATAGGAAATGTAAATAATGTCATGGGGACAGAAAGATAATATAGCAGATAAGGAGCTTGTCTTGCATGCAGCGCACCCAGGTTCAACCCTTGACTATATATCATCCCCTCAGTGCTGTCAGGAGTGACTTCTGAGCTCAATGCCAGGAGTTTGTGATTACAGTGTGGCTCCAAAACCAAAACAAGTATGCCAAACCTTGGACAGAGCACCTTCTCCCTGTTCCTAATATTTTCCTAGTGCTTCATCCCCCACTTCCTTTAAAACATTAAATACCCTTTACCTTACTTGCTATTTATGCAGCAACTTGATACTCCTCCTGGAAGGGCAGTGAGCTTCCTCTAGGTGTCCCCAGTGCCCTCAGGGCCTTGTCCACATTAGGTACTACATAAATGTTTGTACAATAGCTTGAACGGGTTCCTCAAGCCCTGTTCTAATTCCAGGGCCTCACCAAAGTTCCTCCATAATTGATGTGACATTTCCTTCTCAGCTGTGAGATTGAAGTTTGGAGATATATCCTAAGGGTATCAATTAGTTCCTTTGATGGGTTTTTTTTCACCAGGTGACCAGAGGTGGGTCTTTTGAGAAATTTAGCAGGAAAAGTGGTTTCAGATTTCTTAGATAGGCGTAGAGGAATTTAGCAGTCAAGTCAAGCATAGAGTGATGCTTTTCTGAAATGACATAATGTTTTACACTCAAATTTAATGACTTCTTTTCCATTCAGAGATGCCTTGCTAACATAAAAGCACTCCTAAACTTATGTCTATAGAACGTTCAGTATCATATAAATTTGAAAAACTACCTTGAGCACAATGATATCCTGCCGATTCCTAAATGTGATAAACCTCTAGTTTGAAACATTGGCTTAGCTTGGTCTCCTCTTCCCCAACGGCTGCTTGGACTTTTTCCATGTTACCCTTGCAATAGTCTCAGCTCTCATCTGTTAAAAATGATCAAACCATGTTATAGCTTCAGGTGTAATCATTGCTTCTTTTGATCACCTCCATGGAGTATCTGTATTGATTTCAACAAAATCATTCCTCCTTTATTGACTTCCTACTATGTGCTAAATTTATCTTCAAAGCTCACATACAAACAACAATGAAGCCACATTTCTGTTTCTCATAGAATGATTGGGGGCATGCCAAAAGGCCCTGGAGGTATAGCCTCTGCTTCAGATGGCCAAAATAAGCCCTTGTACCTGTAGGGGCTGGGCCCTGTTCTAACTTACTACTTTGTCTTTGTCCAACAAAGAATTCAAGGACAAGAATTTGTGGAAAACAGTAGAGATTCATTAAAGAGATAGTGCACTACTGAGATGTGGGTGTGCGTGGGTACACCCTTAAGAGAGAGTTCCACATTAGATTTTGGGGGGATAGTTTTTAAGCAGTTGGGGGAAAGAGTACACATAAAGAGTTGAGCAAGAATGTTCTGCCTGGAATGGTGTGAAAGTTTTGCATGTGTACGGAAATTTGTGCTAGTTCAAACTTTTCATTTATCATTAGCACCCAATTATGCAGCTAGTAGGCACGTCAGTTGATAAATATTTTGGGCTTAATGAGAAGAAAACTGACATAGGATAGGATGAAGGTTCTACTTCTCAGCCTTCTTCAGGAGCTGGTTGGAAGCTAATTTTTTCCAAAGTCCTTAAGTACTTCCTTTATCAGGAAGTTGGTACCAGAGGCAATCTGGGTTGGAATCTTAAGATCCCATTATTTTTCCTTAGGCATGAAAGAGTTTCCTTTTTTTCTTAGTTTTCTACACTGCTCTGACATAACAAAGTCAGTTCAACTCTTTCTGCGAGAGAATTTGCTCATCCTTTTGTAAATTGATGTGTTAAAGAAAGACCCTTTTGCATCTTTATTTAAAATGAAAAAAAATAAAAACAACAGCAACAGCTCAATACCATGAAGGGAATTTGGTAAATACTATCCTGCACACATATATTTTTCCACTTAGAAAGGCTGCAAAGAATGTGTAGTGAGTAGCTGCTCTTACTGGTACGTGTCTACTCCCATTCCTTTCTTCCTAACAAGCAATCAGCTCAGAACAAGGTACTTTGAGGGAATCCAAGACGTGGGAAACCATGCACATCTAATCTAATTCCTGGGACTATGGTTTCTTTTCGGTTCTGAACCATCCTTCAAATCCTAATGCTGATTTGAAGTAGCTGCCTAATACAAATAAAATAGTTGGGGAAGAGGTAGTTTTAAATTTTGACTCAACTATTCTTCAGCCTTGGACTTGGTGGTAAGTCATTTACTTCTTTGCATCTACAGATGAAGTACAAGTAACCCCTAATCAAGACGGATGGATAGTGAGGAATGCATAGAGAGCACGGATACAGATATTCCTCAGTTTACTCTGGGGTTACAACCCCACAAACCCATTACAAATCAAACCTGTTATTAAGTCAAACATACATTTAATACCCCAACTTACTGAATATCCTAGTTTAACCTAGCTTGCCTTAAACATTCTCGAAATCTCACCTACATTAATCTACAGTTGGGCAAAATCACATAACACAGTGTCTATTTTATAATGAAATGTTGAATTGCTCATGCAGTTTACCAGATGCTGCACTAAAAATGAAAACCAAAGTGATTGGTATGGGTTCTTGCCACCAATATGCACAAGCTGAAAGCATACTGGCTCTGAAAAATGGTTGAAACACTGACCTAGAGTTAATAGCTAGATGATGGGAATGTTCTAGCAATGGAACTGCTCTCTTGCTGCTGGAGAGCTGTGCTCACTACCACTACCCAACCCTAAAAGGAAGAAGTATACCATTCATTTCTATGGCAGGATAGAGAGCCAATTTCAAAGTATGTTAGTTGTTTCTTTCAAATCAATGTAACATTCACATCATAAAATAAAAATTTTTAACTCATGCCCAACTAATGTGATAGAAATAGCAAATGGTTGAGAGCAGAGAATCATAGTCAGGTTGGGACCGATTCTCTTTTAGCATAGGTCATGCTGTGACATGACCTATGCTAAAAGGTCACAAGGTCATGCTGTGTGACCTTGGTCACATCATATCAATTCTCTGGGCTTCCATTCCATCAACAATATAGTGAGAATAAAAGTAGTACCTACCTCATATAGCTGCAAAGGTCAAGTATGTTAACTACAGAAAATGTTTAGAATAATGTTAACTTTTCTTATCATGATTAAATAATTGTTTTTAGGGGCCAGAGAGATAATACAGGAATCAAGATGTTTGCCTTACACATGGCTGACCCTGGTTTGATCCCTGGCATACCACGCATGATCCCCTGAGCACTACCAAGAATGATCCCTGAGCACAGAGTCAAGAATAAGCCCTGAACATCACTGTGACCCCAAAACAAAAATAAATAAATTAAATAAGTAATTGTTACTAGTAGAAGCCATATAGTAGTGACAGGTATAATTACCAGTGGATGTCCAATAATGGCTCCAGCTAGATTGTATGTGATTATATTTAATTATATCTGGTTAGTTACTTATGCTGAAGAACCTAAACTATTTGCATTTTCATGACTTTGTAATGAAAACAATAGTTGTGAAGCACCTTTTAAATATCAGACAAATCAGAATACTGGGAGCTTTAGGATCGGCTCACCTACCTCTAGCAACATGGCTAGGTACTAATATTGGCTACATTTTACAGGAAGGCCACTAAATTACAGGGGGAATAGCTTGTCCAAATGTAAATAGCTAACAAGAGCTCTGGCTCCAGGCCGCCAGACTGACAATTGAGAAAACAAAGCCCTTCATACCTATTGCTGAATTCTATTGGTACTTGATTTTTCTTGGAATAGTCGATAACAATCCTAAATAATTCTAGCTTCCAAGTGCCAGCCATCTGTATAATTGCAAGGTGCGCTTCTAAAGGGATATAAAAGATGACCAGTTTTTGCCAGCGAAGAGGGGAGTATTTTGAGAGTTTGGCTGAGCTTGGCTCTCTAGCCCCTATGTTGGGATAAGAGGGAGTGCTCCTGTTTGCATTAGCCAGAGGAGGACTGTGAACTATTATCTTACCTTGTTATCTGAGCTGCTGGTGCACAAGGAAGTTTCCTTTGCTAATGGTTGAACTGCTCTTCAGATAAAGGCCTCCCCTGGATCTCTGCTGCACTAATTAATCAGCTGTTAAAACAGTAGATGATAAAGACGGGCTTACTTAAAGTTCGAATTGCCTGCAATCAGAGATAACCAGTGAGTCCCTTTGGCAGCAAGATATGAAAACAGGAGAATGATCACTTATCAAAGCGAACATGGCACTGAAATGAAAAATGTAGCTCAGAAAATAGTTAAAGCAATGTTCACATTGGCGGGAATAAAAATCCCCATATAATTGTTTCTGTAAACCTGTATGGGTAAATTGAAAGTGGCACAAAATACACATAAGAGAAGTGCATGTAAATATTAAAACATGATTTGTGTCGGTGTTTCCGTAAATCACGTGAGCAGAGAAAGCCAGGGCAGATTTCATGGCTGTGGTTGCACAAATGTGATGCTGGTTGCGATCCTTTATTTTGATGGTTCTCTTATTTGCTGACATTGATTAGTTAATGGTTCAAGTCTTAGCCCAGCAAGGCTGTTCTGCTCAGTTTCAGTGAACAACAGGGCAGCCACCCAAACTACACCTAGTAGTACTCAGCGTCCGTGTTGTGCCAAGGATCAAATCTGGGACCTCTGCTTGTATAGTCTCCAGCCCTTCAACTTTTGCCCCAGTCCCTACTATTGATTTATTTTCAACTGCTTTCCCCCACATTATTGTTTAGGCATGCAATGTACCAACAATGTATGTACCAGCAAGTTAGTGTCTCTCCAATATTGTCGCAAACTCTGCCCTTCCCCACCCCTTTTATTCACTTAGTTTTATAGGTCTATTCTGAGTGTGTTTGCCTGTTGCCAGTGGCCACTTTTTATTCCTTTACTATGTTTCTTTATATGGCACATATCAGATATATCAGATAAATCATCTGGTCCTCCCTATGATTTACTAAGCCATGGTATAAAACTAAGCCTGATATTTTCCAGCTCCATCCAAGTTTCAGTGGATTACATGATTCTACCTTTACTTATAGCTGCATAGTATTCATATATATAACTTAATATATATACACATTATATATTTTAATATATATATAAATTATATATATATTAATTAATATATATAAATTATATATATTAAAATATATATAGTTCATATACACATGAACATATAGACATATATTATATATAAAACTCTTTTTTTAATCATTTGTCATTAAACATTTGAGTATTTCTGTCTTGGCTAATGTACAATGATGAATTTAGGTGTGCATATAACTAACTATTCAACTCAATGACCCTGTGTTTTGGGAGTGATGCCAACATGTGGAATCACTGGGCCATCTGGGAGCTTTGTTTTATTTTCTGAGAAAATTCAATATAATTTTCCATAAAAGAAGAGATTTAAGAACTTTCCATTAAAAGAAATCCCTGGAAAAATTAGTATATGGTAGATACTTGGAAAATCCTAAATAAAATTGATAAACAGAGCATGTTGATTTGCATGGATAAGATACCAGTTTTACATTAGACTTTAAGAAAGGAAGGAATTAACTGTCATGGGTGATGTGGGAGCACTAACCTTACCTGCTGGGAATAAGATTTTGGTAGGACAAATAGGTAAAAATTCAAAGAATGATGCAGGGAAGATTGAGGACTCGAGGCAGAAACACAAAATTGAAGTGTTGAGTTTTATATATAGAATGGAAAGCCCTTCAAGAGAACTCTGACCCTACTTTCTGGAGAACCCTAAACAAATCTGAGAGGTTGTATTTGGACAAAAATATCCAAAGACTATTCCAAAAAAGATTTTAGTTAACTTTCAATATAGTTAGAAATGAACATGTGAACATTCTCACATGTTACAAACTTAAGGAATGAATTATAATGCAAAGGTAATGTTGATATCAGTAATGCCAGCATTTTAATTTTTTGATTTCATGGAAATATAGTGAATCAGAAAAATCAGTGTCCTTGGAATCTGGCAACCTGATTTGGGATTAATTACTATAATGAAGCCTGGCAACATGACTATGAGTTACTATAAAAATTAATCATTAGTGTTCTTAAATAAATAATCTCTCCATGCCTCAGTTTCATCCTCTAAAAAATGGGTGATCCACAGCGAAACACAACCCGCACTTTTATTTTCATAGCAGCACTATTCACAATAGCCAGAACCTGGAAACAACCAGTATGCCTGAGAACTGATGACTGGATAAAGAAACTGTGGTACATCTACACAATGGAATACTATGCAGCTGTCAGGAAAAATGAAGTTATGAAATTTGCTTATAAATGGATGGACATGGAAAGAGTCATGTTGAGTGAAATTAGACAGAAGGAAAGAGAGAGACATAGAATGACTGCATTTATTTGCATGACATAAATATACCAGGTGATCTTACCAAAAGTGGAAATTGCCACAAGCGCCGTGGGAGTCAGGAGGTTAGGTAAGATAGAGAAGGGAACATGTGTGAATAAATGTCAAAAGGTCTGATACCAACATAGAACTGAGTATTAAATACAGACAAAAATGCAAATGATGGCTTCTAAGTGTATCGCATGCAACCCACAATTTGTGGGAGAAGGAGGAGAGAGAGAGGGAGAGAGAGAGGAGATAAAGAACCTGCCATTTAGGCAGGATGGGGAGGGGGAGGGAATTAGGGACATGGGTGGTGGGTGATGGGCACTGGTGGAGGGCGGGTGCTGGAACACTGTGTGACCGAAACCTCCAAGCGTGAACAATGTTGTAATTGTACATCTCACGGTGGTACAATAAAATGTTAAAAAATAAAAATAAAAATGGGTGATCAAGACAGAGACATCATCGAATTTTTTTGTTGACATACCTTACCTTATTAATTTTCAGAGGTAGAACCCAGAGCATCCCCAAGAGTTTTTAGGTGTTTGGTTGCAAGTTCACTATATTCTCCCCAAACACACAGTGACAATGTAGACAGCATTCCTAAAACTCTTTTAGAAATTTCGGTCTTAAAAATGCAATAATGATCTGTTATAATTAAGAAATCTTTGACAAAATTCCAGCTACTTACATATTTACATAATGTTGGCAGAGTGGGAATTAGATATCCCTGACAGTCCATGTCAGTAATCCATTTTGCATGCTTGAAATTGCTTTCTGCCCCTGGATGCATTTTTTCTCATTCGATTTGATATGTATGTAAGATTATCACCACAGTGTCCAAGTGATTTACAAAACTCAGATAGAAATCAGTTATTCTTAGCATTCTTTTAGACTAAGACAGTTCGGGAAAATGCATGTAGGGATGACTAATGAGGATGGGTGGTGTGTGTGGGGGGGTGAGCTGAGGTCTTCAAATCAGAACACCCTCTGTGCCCTTTGCAACCTTGGGTATCCCATCTGTTCTCCAGTCAGTCCCACTTCTCTCCCTGAAATGGAGATAATAGTCATTCAACCATCATTACTCCACACTGCTGGCTGCCATTTAGATATGATATACCTGATTTAAAAAGCCATGGGGACTCAGAAAACGATAGTGTAAATTCGGGAACTATTAGTATTTTACAAGATAATTCTTCTTTTGCAATTTAAGAAAGAATCAGGTTTCATAAGCAATAAATAAAGAATTCCATAAATAGCACCCATATCTGTTACCAAGAAGCATCTTTGAGAAGTTGGGACTCAAAATTATTTTTCCAAGATGGAGAATCAGTAAAACATCTTTAAAATGGTTAAAAATAAGGCAATCCAAGAGCTCTTTATATCAGGCGCCTCATGGTTGCAACCCATTCAAGGATATATTGCCATTATTATTTTGTCATTATTATTCTGTTTGTCATACCTTGTGATGCTCAGTGGCTAACCTGACTCTGCACTCAGGGATCACTCCTATTGGTGCTTGGGGAATCATACATTGTGCCAGAGATTCAAACCTGAGTGGGCTACATGCGAAGCAAACACCCTACTGCCTTGGATGTTCTCTCTCTGGCCCCAAGTTTAACAAGTGTGGAAATGAAATGATGTGAAAACTTGAGGAACTTAGTCTCACCGCTAAGAAGTTTCTGGCTTGGGATTTAACCCAGGCAGTCTGGCTCTAGAACCTATGTTTTAAACTACTGCATTAATTAAGGTGCACAAATCAAGCATGGCAATTTGCCCAAGATGTAGTGGTCTGTAAGTGGCAGAAGATGTAGCAGCCGATGCAGTCCTGGAGAAAAGTCTTGCAATGACTTATCTCTTTGTGTGTGTGTGGGGGGGGGGCTTTTTATGGTACAGACCTGGTGATGCTAAGGGGTTATTCCCTGACTCTGCACTCAGAAATTGCTCCTGGTGGTGTTCGAGGGATCATATGGAATGCTGGGGATAAAATCAAGTAGGTTGTGTGCAAGGCAAATGTCCTACCCACTATACTATTGTTCAGGCCCATCAATGATCATTCCTATCCCTGAGCATAGGCTATTATCTTCCCTCTTCTTACCTCAGTCACCGGGGCTTTTCCTTCCTGCTCTCTGGAATGATGAGGAGGTACTGAAGGCATTGTACAACCTTCGTATTGTCCTTTCAGGGTAAGTTCAGGCAGAACTATCAAGCAATGTGTGACAAGCCAAATCCAGAAGGCAAAGAAAGGAAGGAAACAGGTGTCGAGGGAGGAAGCAGTTCCAGGTCAAGAAATAGAGAACAGGAACTAGATTCTGTCCAAATTCCCTATAGTTTCCTTTCCTCCTCTTCCTCATCTTCTCTGGGCAGTGTCTGGGCACACCTAGAGGTTCAATGTCCTTTCTTTCTGCCCTTCCCATCCCCAAGAGGCATGGGTGGACTCATCTAGATTTTAATATGATGGCCAGGGGTGCAGTAAATCGAAAGCTTTAGTTAAATACTGCCCCTCTCTTTTTATTCCTTTCATATACCTGTTGGTACAGATAATCTCATGAAGGAGCACCCTTCTATTTCTAGTCTATTTTTAATTTCTTGGGGGTTGCCATGTGTAGACATGCTCAGAGCTTATTTCTGGCTCTGTGCTTAAGGGTCATTCCTGGCAAGGATAAAAAGCCCATATATGGTAATGGGAATTGAACCAGTGTCAGCTGCATGCAAGGCAAGTGCCTTAAACCCTGCATTATCTCTTTGTACCCCCAGTCTTTTTTTAATTTACACTTAAATTTACAACAAGACATTCAAATGAACACTGTGCTCTGTTTTGGTGCATAGTAATGGGCACTAGCACTTAATAAATGCCACTAATATCACTTGGTGCAGCATCTATGGAAAATGGTGTGATTCTCTTAGAAATAAAATGTGAATAGTATATGATCTATCACTAATATTCCTTGACACTATCAGGAAAAGATAAAAGACTGTTTTGAAAAATTTGTGCTCCCTATTATCATAGCAGCATCTTTCATAATACCCAAATGGTGGAATCAAAATAAGAATCCACAGATACATGACTGTATACAAACCTGTGATATATATTTATATTCATCTATATATACATATGTATATATATGTGTATATACATATATGTATACATATATACACGATACATATATGTATACATATATGTGTATACATGTATAAATATATGTATACATATATACACGTATACATATATGTATACATATGTGTGTGTACACGTATACATATATGTATACATATGTGTGTATACATGTGTACATATATGTATACATATATATGCATATATATGTATACATATAAGCCTCTGTAATGGCTTGAGGGCAGCACTGTACAGCTACGTTTTCTACATGTTTCACTTTGAACTGACTGAGTTGGGACCAGAAATGAATTCTAACAGTGCTGTCCTGCAGTTTTATAGGTATGAAATATATGTAGATATTTGTAAGGAGCCATTTTCCACATCTGGACCTCCCTCATCAGAACTCCATCCCTCAGACGAGCCTATCACAGCCTGGATCATCAACATCCACCCTGCAGCAGTTTTATTTTCAACCTGGCCCAGGTATGCTGATCCAGAGACTCACGCATGGGGCAGAGCTAGCTGCTACCAGTTCTCCCTGTGCCCAGTCGCTCACGAGGCGCCCGGAAGGATGGCAGGTTCTAGCCCTGGCCCGCCAGCCCATGAGAGCCTCGCAACAACCAGACGACCCCCTCACTCCATGAGGGCAGCCATTTTACACATCTGAACCTCCCTCTCGTTAGAACTCCATCCAGCAGACGAGCCTATCGCAGCCCGGCTCAGAAGGCCTCTTGCTGCCACGTGGTTCATCAATTAATGCTTTATTTAGAGGTGACTACAAGAGTATGCCACCCGCACGGCAAGCCTGGCAAGCTGCCAGTGTTGTATTTGATATGCCAAATACCAGTAATAATTATGTTAGATCATTTCCATGACCTAATATAATGGTTTGAGGCTCTTTATGTTCCTGGAGCGAGCAGATGCCCTTGGGCTCTACTAGCATGAGACAGGACATATGGATATATTACTGGTGCCCACTCAAGCAAGTCGATGATGAACGGGAAAATAGTGATAGTGATCTATCTATATATCTATGTAAATATACATATATGTATATATAAATAAATAAATATGTAGAGAAATAAGTATATATAGATAGATATTTATATAGATATAATACTACTCTGTCATTGCAATAGATGAATTTGTGTCCTCTGGAGAAAAATAGATGAAACTTAAAGTCATTTATAGTAAGTGAAATAAAATAAGGAAGTGAAAGACAATTACAAATGCTTTCACTCAAATGTATAATATGAATAAAGCAAACAACTTGACATAAAGAAATTCAACTGTCTTAGACACAGGGAAAACTGCCAGGGAACAGAGAAAAGGTTGAAAAGTTGGTATTGGTTTGAAATGAGTAGAGAAAAGTTTTTGATTGTGGAATGGCACTTCCACCATCAGTGATATGTCCAATTAAGCTTTTTTGCTTGTTTGTTTTTTTTGACTACACATCAGTTTTTTTTGAGTCATGCCCAGCCAATGCTTGCAGGCCATGAGATACCAGGGACCAAACCAAAAGCTCCAGTATGCAAAGCATGTGCTCTAATCTCTTAAGCTCTCTCTCTCTGAACAATGGCTCTTATACATATGTAGAAGCATAAACTCTCTAGAAGTGTCAAGCCAAAATTCTATATTTTACATGAATGACTTTTTTTTTAAAAGGGAAAGCAGTCTTGGAACAAAAAAACCCACGAAAACATAAAAACTGTCATTGATGCTGAGAACAATTGAGTATGTTTCTTGGAAGGCTTGGGACACTTCAAGGACTAAGAAAATAAAATGCTTCCTTTTGAAATTCAGTGTCCTTTCACTAATTAAATACCAAGGCAATGCAGCCTGATAAAACTACAGATACAAGTTATACTTGCCTGGATTGGTTTCTGAGCTCAGGTCTTACAGTTGGATTTTCTTTGAATTATTTGCTACATTTTTGCTCCAGCACTCAACAAGGACTGATGAGTGACGCCAGAGCTTACACCATGCCCTGAATCTGGCTCATCTCTCCTTGTTCCAAGAACCTGCTTCAACAAAAGACACCAGTTCCCTGGAGCCTCCTATACTATTCAAGGGGACAAGCTTTTCTAATTGGTTTGTGATTGGGTGTGTATCTTCCTATGCTCAACAAAATTTTTTGCTAGTTTTCTTTGTTTTTAAAATCTCCATCTGAATGCTTAATTCACAAACGAAAAAGAATCAGGGCACATGTTTAATGTCAGGATTGAGGAGAATGAAGACTTAGAAAGGTCCCATTGAGAACAAAAGCCTTTTGTGTATAAAGTTGTCTTAATATTGGTGCAATGACTTCAGAGTATGAGGTTAGGTAAGGAAAGGTAAGATGGGGAGAGATAAGATAAGAGGAAGGTGGCAACATCAAATAAGCATTACTGTCTTAAAGTATAAAAGGTGAGCACATTGAGAATGTTTGAATCAGAAGAGAAACTGTAAATTTAGCCTCAGCTTAATGTTATTCTAATCTATGCCATAGGAATCCAATAACTGACTCTATAATCTCCAGAAAGACTTGTTTTTCAGAATGTTGCTTGAAAAAAAGCACTAGCTTAGAATGTCAATTGGGCTGATGCTATTGTAAAGGCGAAAGGAAATTTTAGGAAAAAATGCCTCAATTCCCACTTTAAAGCACAGTGTTAATTCTTCCAGATGATCTTGTAGTAAATGCCTTTTAGTTGGGTAAGATGGGTGACACATTGCAGACGTTAAAGCAGATCTGGTGAGATGCTATGGCCAAATTCTCATAGAATTTTCTTCTGCCTCCCGGTGAAGGAGTAGAAGTAACAGATACTTTTTAAAAGAGGGACAGAGTTTTATTATTATTTAGTTAGTTAGTTACTGTTACAATCATTTATATTTTGGTTTACAACATTACTTTTATAATGATTTCTCATGAACATAATTTCTGTAACACACCCACCGTGATTTGAAGTGTAAGGATACAGTCACTTTCGTTTCATTTGTGTGTTTCTTGTTGTCAAATGATTCTGCGGTAGGTTGAACTCCCTCTTTTCTAAGATGGGGGCACTGGGCATCAGGAGAGTCACTTTGGAAACCTGTGTGAGGCAGTTGAAACTGGAAACAGATTTCCAACTGGATTTTTCCCAGACGGTGCCAACAACATATTCCTGTCTACCGTATCTTAGAGCATCAGTTAATGGTGAAAGTTCTGTCTTTAGAACTTATTATTTTCCAAAGTGCTGCCCAGAAAACTTAGAATGTGGCACTTCATCAATCCATTAACATTAATTTTCAATGTTAAAGAACTTGTTTTTATATGAAGTAAAAAAGAGGAGTGTCTTGCAGCAAATTTGGCCAGATTTTTCTTGAAGTTAGTCTGGGAGTCGAGTTTGATTCTAAACTCACTGCGTTCTGCTCCCAATCTTTCAACGAAACCTAAACAGTAAGATGCTATATACTAGTTTACAAATCTTGGCCAGAGAGATAGTTAAGGTTAAAGGGCTGAGGTTTGACCCCCAGCATTATAAGGTCCGGTAGAACATCACTAGAACAGCCCTGCCAGCATCCCCAGGTGGCCCCATTAGTCCCCAGCCTTACAGGGTCTGAGCAGCACCAGAACCTTAGACCGCCATACTGAATTTCAGACCTGCTTAGCTGTGAATCACAGGGGTGTCCCCTGGTTCTCCTGATCATTGCTTGAGAAGTCCCTCCCTCTAAAAAAAAGTAATCCAAACTCTGAAAGTCTCTAGAGAAGATGAGAAGCAATGTTAGGTAGGACATGAGGCAAGAAGAAAAGAAAATCTCCTACAAAGATTTTCTTTTATTCAACAACTAAGGTTATCTCAACAGACATTTCCTGGTGATCTGTGTCCTTCATTTTATGGCTCTGTTTTCTTGCTGACAACTGAAGGAAAGTGGAGCTCAGGGGAAAACAAACAGCACTTTCAAAGAAAAAAAGAATTTTTATTCTCTTTCCTTTATAAAGGGTTATTCCATGGGTTGAAAGTTGTGGCTATTCATATTTCTAGCTCTTGTTTCTATTGGTCCTCTTGGTTTTACAGTCCATTTGACCTCACAAAATACAGTTGTGGTTTTATTAAATCTTTTTTAGGAAAAGGAGGGAGAGTTTCCAGATCCATATTTAATGTAGAAAACATGAGACTTGACTACAGAGATGAAAAACAAAAAACCCAGACAAACCCCAAAGCCCAGTCAAAGTTGGATTCTGAGCACAGAATGTGGATCCAAAGGACCCTAAGATTCTCCTGAAAAGGGGAAGTGAGGAGGCATTAAATTCATTCATTAATAGCGATTAGCTTAAGAAGTATAAATTTAGCAGCAGATTTATGTGGAAAAGAGTTTACAGGGTTACACATGGTAGAAGGTAATCTAAAACTCTGGAGGTATAGAAGCGAGGGAAGTGTCACTATTAAGTATCTACACTATTACAAGCCTGTGACCCAAACTCTTAAGAAATTTTTTAAAAATAAGTTTGATAAGGGAGAAGAGTGGGACATTGGGAGGGAATCTTGGGACATTGTTGAGCAGATACTGACACTGATGGTAGGTATGAATTTGAACATCATATACCTGAAATTCTATAACCAAGATATTATAAATCACAGTACCTAAATAAAAGTGGGAAATAATATGGTATATTTTTAAAACACAAAAAATTAGGATATAAATCTATTGGAAAAAAGAAATATCAGGAAGGTAGCATATCAATTTTCAGAGTTGTAGCAAACACGAATCTTAATATTCTCCACCACATTTAAAACAATCTGTGGATGGACTTCAAAGTTTGGACTATATCCCTATTATGCATGAGGTCCTGAGTTTAATCCGTGATCTCTCAAACACTGCTGGGTGTAAGCCTCTGTCCCCAAGCACTTCTAGGTGACCACCGAACCGTGTAATCTGCACTGCCAGGCTGAGTATCACTGGGAGTGGCTGCGGAGTCCCCGGATCACTGCACAATGTGTGAAACGAAACTGGGTAGACTAGCCTTGTCAGTGAATGGCATGAGGCTTTATATCAAATTCTATCATGGATTCGTATCATGGATTTTACTCCTGATTCTTCTGCTTAACAACTAGTCATCTCGGTTTTCTATTTCTCATCTGAAAAACGGAGATCGAGATCTTTATGCATTTTGCAAACAGGTTAGTTGTAAAGATTAAAACTTTAATCACAAATGTAAAACCATTTGTACACTATAATTCACTGCTTAATTCATACTTATCAGACTCTTCTGCATTGCCATGAAATAATACACGGTGCTTTCAGAAGGCTAATGTTGCACACCATACTAACAGAGTAATAGAGCAGTCAAAATGGCTCCTCAGTGAGAAGCAACTCGGCGTGTAGGCTCTGGAGAATTAGGAAGATGACATCCCAAGATCATAAGAATTCAAACACTGCTACTTTCTAAGATCTTTATAACAGGCAAAGGTAAGCTAACACATGAGACAAATCCACAATAGTGCTATGTCTGCAAGGAAGTTCCATAAAATTGTTGGAAAAAACAACTGAAATTTGGATCTGATATTTTAGTACCACTGCCTAGATGATCTTGGGCAAATTTCTTAGGCCCTCTTAACTAGTATGCTCATAGCTAAATGTGAGAGAATTAACAGCCTGTGAAATTCTACAGGATTTTTTAAGGATAAAGCCTAAAGCACTACTAGTTTTACATTGCCATTTCTCAATAAGTATTTATTATGTGAATGAATCAAAGCACAATAACATTTTTTCAAATTTTTATTATACCACCATGAGATATAGAGTTACAAAGTGTTCAGATTTGGGCTTCAGTCATAAGGTGTTCCAGCACCCATCCCTGCACCAGTACCCATTTACCACTACCAATGCCCTTAATTCCTCCCCCACTTCCCTAGACTGCCTCTATGGCGGGTTCTTTATCTTCTCTCTCTCTCTCTCTTTTCTCTTCTCTCTCTCAGTCTCTTCCTTCTCTTACATATTGTGGATTGCAATACATACATTTAGAGGTCATTCTGTGTATCTTTTGCCTATATTCAATGCTCAGTTCTAGGCTGGTATCATTATCAACAATTATTAGCACACTATTCCCATCTCTGTCTTACCTAACCTCTGACTCCCACATGTTTGTGGTAGATTCCACTTGTTGACAAGCCCTCCTGATTCATGTTTTGCCTAACCTTGCAGATACAAAATTCTCAGCTGCCAGAGTTGTTTTCTTGCAGTATGATAAACATTGTACTGATCTACTGTTTTCTCACATTATGTCCAAAGAGAAATCTTCAGTATCTTAATATTTGTTGTTTTCTGTATAGCATATTGTTTTTTGTCTCTCATTTCATTTTAGGTTTTCTCTTCCTCTTCAGTTATAAGCAGTTAATTAGGACATCACTTGATCACTTGATATCCCATTATTCATCGACTTGCTCGAGCAGGCTCCAGTAATATTTCCATTTGACCCAATCACATGTCAGTGTAGCCCAATGGCATCTGGCGGCCTCAGGAATACAAAGAGCCTCAAACCGTTCATTCAGGGTGGGTAATTTATTTCATACTTCACTTGAACAGGACTCATTAATCTTCTTATATCTGTGTGTGCATATATATATATACACACGTATATTTGAAAATTTTTATCCATTATTTATTTGTTTTATTTTTTTAATTTTTTATTATACCACAGTGAAACATACAGTTACAAAAGGTGTTCATAATTGGTTCTTGGTAATACAGTATCCCAGTACCCATCCCTCCACCAGTGCCCCATCACCACCACCAGTATACCCACACCCCCTCCCGCCCATCCCCGGGAGTACCTCAGTAGCAGTACTGAGGGGATACCTCAATAGCAGGTGCCCCCTTTTCCCCTCTTTCTCTCTCTGTCGCTCTCTCTGTCTCTGCATCTCTATCCCCTTCTTTTTTACACATTGTGGCTAGCCCTGCAGACATTTAGGGTTTATCATGTAAGTCTCTTTGTGTACATTCAATGGTGAGTCTGACTTTACCATTGCCCACACTCAGTAAAACACTGGTATATATTTATATCCTATTAATGAAAGCAGTCATTCTATATCTGTTTTTTTCCTTCTGACTAATTTCACTCAGCATGATAATCTCCGTGTCCATCCATTTGCAGGCAAATTTCACAATTTCTTTTTCTTTTTTTAAAAATTTTTTATTATACCACGGTGAAAATAAATCTTAATTTAAGACATTCCATGTACAACAATAGAAAAATTAGGCACAGAAAAACATTTCAATTTTTTTTAAAATTTTTTATTATACCACCGTGAAACATACAATTACAAAGGTGTTCATAATTGGTTCTTGGTAATATAGTATACCAGCACCCATCCCTCCACCAGTGCCCCATTTCCACCACCAATGTACCCCACCCCTCCGCCCCACCCCCATGCTGCCTTAAAAGCAGGTACCCCAGTTTCCTCTCTTTTTCTCTCTGTCTCTCTCTGTCTCTGCATCTCTCTCCCTCTTATTTTACACATTGTGGCTAGCCCTGCAGGTATTTAGAGTTTATCACTTAAGTCTCTTTGTGTATATTCAATGGTGAGTTTTAATCTGCCATTACCATTTCCCACATTTAGTAAAACACTGGTATCTAAACCCCCAGAAATTTCACAATTTCATCTTTCTGACAGCTGCATAGTATTCCATCGTGTAGATGTACCACAGTTTCTGTAGCCAGTCCTTGTTCTCAGGCACCTAGGTTGTTTCCATGTTCTAGAAATTGTGAATAGTGCAACAATGAATAAAGAAGTACAGATAGTGTTTCTGCTATGTGTTTTTTGTTCTCTAGGGTATATTCCCAGGAGTGCTATTGCTGAATCAAATGGGAGCTAATATCTAGTTTCCGGGAGGAATGCCCATATTGTTTTCCAAAAGGGCTGGACCAATTGACAGTCCCACCAACAGTGGATGAGAGTTCCTTTTCCCCCACATCCACACCAGCACTGGTTGTTCTTGCTATTTTAGATGTGTGCCAGTCTCTGTGGTGTGAGACGGTACCTCATTGTTGTTTTGATTTGCATCTCCCTGATAATTAATGATGAAGAGCACTTTTTCATATGCCTTTTTGGCCATTCAAATTTCTTCTTTTTGGAAACTTCTGTTCATTTCTTCTCCCCATTTTTTGATGGGGTTGGCTGTTTTTTTTTTCTTGTGAAGTGCTAAGAGTGCCTGATATATCCCGGATATTAACCCTTTGTCAGATGGGTATTGGGTGAATATCCTTTCCCACTCTGTGGATTGTCTTTGTATCTTGGTCACCGTTTCTTTTGAGGTGCAGAAGCTTTTCAATTTTATATAATCCCATTTGTTTATCTTTGCTTCCATTTGCTTGGTCAGTGGTATGTCGTCTTTAAAGATACTTTTAGTTTCCTCTCATAACTTTTCCCTCTCCTTCAGGGAGAGGAATTACAAGTATACTACACTTATCCTTCTGACACCAGATATGTGCACATCTATCGGGAACAGGGAGGAATTTACATATTAAAAATTTTTATCAAATCTGGGAGATGGGTTTGGGTGGAGGGATGGGTGTTGGACCACTGTGGAACCATAGCTCTACATGAGCATCTTGCAATTGTATGTCTAAAAGTGGTGTAATAAAATTTGAAAAAAAAAAAGTGAATATTTAAAAAAAAAAGTTTTATCAAATCTCACTGGACGCTGACTGTTCTTTATATATGATTCAATGATGACAATGTTTTTCTGGAAGCAGCATTGGATTCCATCGGTGAAGAATTTAGTTTCTCCTGACTGCGCCTCTTCTAATGCCAATTACAAGTCCATATTGCCACTTGTACTTCTAAATGACTGACTTTAAGTCAAGCTCCTCTCTTAAGTTATCATGATATTTCTTTGGTTCCCATCATCCTCTCTTTGATTTTGGTAACTCTAAAATGAATTAGGGAACATTTGCCAACTTATGATAAGAAGAAACAACTTCAAATCAAGCAGATGAAAGAGATGCCTATGTAATACGATGAATCTTGTAACTGTACAAAAATACTGTTTTCTGGTTGCTCTTTCCTAAATTTTATGTAACTTTCTCACATGCACACACAAGTGATCAGTGCTTTCCTGATCATTTGAGGGAAATCCTCCAATTAATTCTCTCCTCTCTGGTACTCAGCCCTAAGAATTCTTGCTATCTTGGACTTACCAAAAACTCAGCTCTGTCTTCTGAATTGTGAGAGTTTGATAAACTTCACCTGAATTTTTAATCTGAGAAACTCAGAAGATCTCAGAACATTGATATGGGACCATTATAGCATTCATCCAATTGTTTTACATATCTCAGTAAACTTCTTTGAGAAGTGTAATGTGAAACCTATTTTCCCATGTATTTAATTTATTTATTGATTATTGCTTTTTCACTTTTTATTTTAAGCATTTTGATTTACAATATGATTTATTTTAAATACTATGATATAATATTAATTAGAAGGTTTTGTGCACACAATGTTGTTTTTTAAATTGGGAAGATAAATTCAGTACTTATTACTCAATCTTGACCTCAAGCAGACACGCAAACGAAGTCTTGAAGATTCCTAGACAGAAGTCTTACTCTACTTACTCCTAGAGGTGACACACAACTTCTTTCTTCTCTCCTTTGCTTTTTTGGTAAGTATAGAACACTGGCAGTCACAAAGTGAAGAGTCAAAAGTTAGAAGTGACTATAAATACTCATAGTATCATGCTGCATTGAGGGCCTGTTCCATCTCCCCAACCTAACTCTTGAGGTAGGTGTTATTATGTTTTCCAGTTATTGTTTTTCCTTAAAACTCAAAAGGTCTTTGGCCTTAGGAGACCCAGCTGCAAAGAAACCTGATCTGAATCCATGGTCCACGTTCTTTTGATTTCATTTCACTGTCCCTAAAGGATGCTTAATATACACAAGTCACCTACCTTGGTTTAATACTAAATGACCCCTGGGTCTTAAAGCAATTTCTAAATGCAGTCTTTCATTGTTGAAATTGCAAGATATTTTACAAAGAATTGCTCAGCTTTACTAAGATTAGAAATCAACCATTCTTTTTCTAGACTTATTTGAGAGGATTATTATAATTAGCTTTTGATACTAATTTCTCAAATTCAAGTGTATGAACAAAAGCTGCCTGCTAGATATACTTGATGAATATCCATTTACAGGCAGTTTTAATTATTCCTGTAGGATTCCTGTTTATTTAAAAAAAACAATAATACTATGAAAAAATGTTTTCTGGTTTCATTGGCAAATTTTCTTAAACACTAACTGTACCAAAAACTATTCTTTTGAAGTGACTTGGTTATAAATACAGGGAAGTCCCTTTTGCTAATTTTTATTAAAATTTTTATTAATTATTTTATTAAGGTACCATTGGTTTACTATAGTATTTACTAATACTATATACGTTTTAGGGCTGTAGCTTCATGACTTGACAATATTACACAACTATGTACAAAAATTAATGAAAATGAGATGAAATAATAAGCATAATAAAGGTGAAGTGAGTTTTTGTGTCATAGTTTGTCAAATAGCTAATTATTAAGAGCAATGTCTGTACTCTTTGTTAACAGAAATGTTCAATAGCACAGAATAAAATGAGTGAAAATTTGAAATGTCCTTTTGTCCTTAATTCTTTTTATCATTCTCAAAGGGCATCAATGTGTACCAGTTTCTTCTGAGTTCTTATAGAAGTTTTAATTTATATAGAAATAAGTATATGTTATTTACATATTTATATATTATTACTTTATAATTTCTTTTCACTTCATATGTCTTAGATTTTTGTGTCATCTTATAAAATATCTCTATTACATTGTTTCTATGATCTGTATAATGTTCAATATCCTGTGTGTTATATAAAAATGTGAATCATATATAATACTTTAAATTAGAGGTCATTTGGGTTGTTATTGAGTTTTGCCATTTTAAGTATTGCTACAATAACTGCATTGTGCAACTAAATTCTGAATATGAGTTTGGCTGCCAACTGTCCTTAAGTCCCCAGCTTCCTAGCTGGCTTTCCTTAATGGTGCCCCCTACCAAATTAGGAATAAATTTTATTGAATATATTTTCTTTACCTAAATGATTGATTCAACAATTGCTAGTATTTTTTATTATAATCTACTGGGAAATTAAAGCACTGAAAAATAATGTGATCACAATGAGAGAAAAAGGGAGTTGGCTAGTAACTGACTCCCCATTTCACTTACTAAAGACATTAATGTAAACTGAAAGTGGAAAAGGTTTGCGAAGAGAAAATATATTGGAAGAATAGATGAGAAATGGAAGTGAGGTATCCAATGGAGATGAAGGGCACAATATGGCTGAGACCTGAGAGGCTTCAAATGAAAGGTTGCAAGACTGAGACAAGCACATAGTGAAGCTTGGGGAGGACAGTGTGTGTGCAGAAGAAATGAAAACAGAAATTTCCTAGAATGACCACTGCTCTGCTCAGTTGCTGAGGCCTTGCCCTTCTAGCTACTGCTCTGCAAGCTTTCAGATGAAAATCCATTCCAAATTAGCACCACCTGTCACCTGTTTATTTATTATTTCTTTATAATTTCTTTCACTTCATATGTCTTAGATTTTTGTGTCATCTTATAAAATATCTCTATTACATTGTTTCTATGGATCTGTATAATGTTCAATATCATGTGTGTGTTATATAAAAATGTGAATCATATATAATACTTTTAAATTAGAGGTCATTTGGGTTGTTATTGAGTTTTGCCATTTTAAGTATTGCTACTATAACTGCATTGTGTAACTAAATTCTGAATATGAGTTTGGCTGCCAACTGTCCTTAAGTCCCCAGCTAGATGCACTATTCTTGTATTTTATTATTATTATTGCTATTACTATTACTATTATTATTGACTTTTGAGTCTCACACAGATTTTCTCAGGACTTACTCCTGAGTTGGTGCTCAATGATCACTCCTGGCAGGACTCTAGTGACCATATGGTGTTCCTGAGATTGAATCCTGCAGGGCAAACTCCCCAGACTCGATTCTGGTCTTTAAAAACAAGACAATGCCTTTTGCCCTGTATTAACCACTCCTCCTTACTGAAGACTAATTTCATAGACATAACTCCAGATTAGATATTTATTTACCAATTTCTCACTTTCTAGGTAAAAAAAATTGGAGCAGAAAAAAGAGCGTGAGTTAATGTGGTTATTCAGAAGGTTATTCATAAGGTTCGTATTCTTCTGGATCTTCTGAACTCAATTTTAATTTGTTGAATGAATTATTACAAATCAGCATTTTCTTATGAAATGTCTTTATGATGGATTCTTGGAAGAAAATCTGATCCAGAAAAAATCAAAAGGCCAAGAAATTGACATATGATTTGTTCCATTTTTTAAAAGCTGCAATTAACCTATTATTTTATCACTCGGAGAAGACATCTGTAATGTCAAGCAATCATATATTTAAGGCAAAAAATGAATCTCACTATTTCTGTGTTTCAAATTGATCCTGCATATTTGAGGTTTGGCTAGATTGAGCATTAACTATTTTACAACAGCTATAAACACTCTCTCTTTAAAAAAGAGAATATAGTCTGTCCTTCAAATTCTTCCCTCTTCTACCTGCCTCCTTTCCTCCTATTTTTTAAAAATCTTCAAATTATGTTGAGTGAAATTAGCCAGAAGGAGAGAGACAGATACAGAATGACTGCATTTATTTGCATGGCATAAATATATATGTACATATTATAATACCAATATCCAAGGTCAAGTGAAACATATATCAGGAGGTCTTGTCAAAGGTGGAGATTATCACAAACGTGTGGGAGTCAGAGTTTAGGTAAGACAGAAAATGGAACAGGGGGCTAACAATAGTCGAGGGTACTAATGCCAACCTAGAACTGAGCATTAAATAGAGGCAAAAGGGATACAAATGACAACCTTTTAATGTATGTTCTGTAATCCATAGTCTGGAAGGGAAGGAAAAGAGAAAGAGAGAGAAAGGGAAAGAAATAAAGAACCTGCCATGGAGCAGGGCTGGGGAAGGGGGAGGGAACCGGGATGTTGGTGGTGGGAGATGGGCACTGGTGGAGGGACGGGTGCTGAAACACTGTATGACCAAAACCCAAACATGAACTTTTTAATTGTATATCTTTTTATTTGTATATCTCACGGTGGTATAATAAAATACTTAAAAAAAATCTTCAAGTCATAAGCATTAAAAAATATCAATTTCTCCATTTCTCTGGGGTTCCTGTTTTATGTGTTTGAATCTTCCAACCTTATGTGATTTTTATATTATAAGTTATTCTTGTCCTTTTTGTACATAAAGTTTGTCTTTTAGCTGATGATATCTAGTTTCAGAACTGTTTTAAACTTCTTTGTTTTCTCTACAAGAGAAAACAAAGAAATACACTAATTACAGCAATATGATTAATGCTCTATTTACTGGTGGCTTTGTTACCTGTATTTTCCTGATAATGCTAATTAATCCAATTTTGGGAAAAAAAACACTGTCAATTCTGTTCATGCATGTCAGATTGCAGGTGACTTTGAGTCAACTCTTCCTTCTTCTTTGGTTTAAATTAAAGTGAAGGAAGAGTGGTACCAATTATGATGTGACTGGAAACTCTTAGCAGAGTTATTGATCAGGAAGGCTTGAGACCAGCAGTGGTCAAAATGGCTCTGCAGTCAGAAAGTTTCTATGAACTGAAAAGGGTTTGCCATTTTCTTATTTCTTAGTTTCTGTAAGTGCATGGAAGTTGGAGTGGAGGGAGAGATGATTAGGTTTTGAAATATTAAACAGATTGCAGATTCCTGAGGGCAGAGCAAGGAGTAACCCTGAATATCTCTGGGCGTAGTATCCCACTGGCATGACAGAGCCTGGCAAGCTATCTGTGTCGTATTTGATATGCCAAAAAAAAAAAACAGTAACAATTATAGACCTCATTCCCATGACCTGAAGGAATGGTTTGAGGCTCTTCATGTTCCTGGAGCGAGCAGATGCCCTTTGGGCTACACTAGCATGTGACAGGACATATGGAGATATTACTGGTGCCCGCTCGAGCAAAATCGATGAACAGCGGTAAGACAAGTCAAGTGAAACAGATTTTTAATATTTCAAAGTCGAAACACGGTTAAGAATAGATGCCTAAGTGGACACTAATGGGGTTTCAAACAGGTCCCTTGTGGCTTTCTATCGAAATATGGATTCTCCGGAAGTTCTCCTTACCAAGCCGCTTCATTTGCTTTTAGTGTTAGAAGACTCAGTATGGTTGGTTTAGCTTTTTGCTTGTTTGTTTTGTTTTTGAGCCACACCTGACACCTGACTTTGCTCAAGGCTTACTCCTGGTTTTGTGCTCAGAACTCACACTTGGTGATGCTCAAGGGACTAGATATGGGCTGGACATTGAACTGGACTGGGCATGTGAAGGCGAGAACCTACCTGCTCTATTGTCCCTCCAGCACACAAGACTCAATGTTAGGCCTATAGTTGTTATTTACCGCTTTGGCTTGATTTCTGTTAGCTATTTTATGTTTTTTTTTGAGGACTAGTAGTATTCAGTGGTATCCATTAAGTCCATTAAATTTCAGAGCACATTATATGTTAAAATTGTAATGATACATTGTTTTCCCGTGAATTTTATTCCTAAGGATTTTGAAGAGGTAGTGATTTTAATTGTAAGAAATACTGCTTAAAAGATTCATTTGGAGTAGTGAGATAAAGTAAAAGATTGGAATAGCCCCCAAGAGTGGCCAAGTATAATCTCCAAACAAATTAATGATAAAAATTAAACCCTTCTCTCCTTTCTAAAAAATCTTAGATGACTAACTTTGTTTTTACTCCCTTATAAGTTATGGGGGGGATAAAACTCCTACAACTTCACCACCTTTATGTGTTTGACATCATTATTCTTCATGATTCTTTATTTGACTTCTAGAATCAAGTTTAAAAAATTGGCATGAGTTTAAAATGTTATACTTAGCAGGGAAGAATGATTAGGAAAAGGGAGGTAAGAAAAGTGACTGCAGGTTTTCATTTAGATTCATTATTTTCTTCATTTAGATTCTGTATTTTCTTCATTTAGATTCATTATTTTTATTATTTTCTAAATCTTCATTTGGATTCATTATTTTCATCTCATTTTGGTCACAACTACTCTATTCTGTGTCTCTTATAAAAAGGGTCTTGGATGGGTGGATATGGAATAAATCTGAGAAGGGTAGCTTCAGAATGGACCACCTTACCGCTTCCTTTGCTTTGTTATTATTGTTTTGTTGTTAGGTTTTTTCTTATTTTGGGGGTTGCATCCAGTGGTCAAGGGGTCACTCCCTGGCCCTGCACTCAGGAATTAGTCCTGGCAGTGCTCAGCAGACTATATGGAATGCCGGGATTGAACTGTGGTGGGCCATGTGCAAGGCAAACACCCTACCCTCTATACTATCCTTCTGGTCCAGCTCCTGCCCATGTCTTTGCTAGTTTCAGATTTTTCCTCCCAAACAAGGCAAGAGAGGAAACCCATAAAACTCAATCAATTGTAAAATATGTACACGCAGCGAATAGTTAAATTTTTCTGCTGAGCTTCAAGCTTGTGCTTTTAACTTTTAGAAATTGACTTGGAAATTTAATTCTGTTCAACAAAAGGTAGGAGAGTTGTGAAGTCCCCACCTCCAGCAAAATTGGATTAAAGCACTAATTGTTTGATTTGAAATATCACCTTACACTAATTAATTCATTTTGCCCTAGTCTGAAATGATGGGAAACCCCAATAGATCTTTTGAGAAAAGAGCTATGTGACTTGACCTTCCCCCACTCCCAATCACATCTTTATTTACTATATTGCAGTATGGAGCTCTGCCATAAAACAAAAGGTGAGAAATTATGTAGGTTGAGGGAATAGTTTCCCCACATGAAAAAGAAGACTAATAGATTTTCTATTTTAATAAGATGAAGTTTATGTTTTTGGATGACTCTAAAGAAACCACAATCACTGTAATCTAGACTTTCATTTAACAAGGACCAATTCTCTGTTCATTTTCCAATCTTCTTTGGCTTGTATCTGGCAAATTAAGGCTGACAAATTTCTTATAGCTCTAAAATAATACACAGAAGTTTCCTTCATTTTATTTGATTTTTTAAAGTCATGTAGAAGGAAAAATGGATCCAGGTAAAATGTCCTAATATTTTCAACAGATTTTCTTACTTGAACATTAAATCAGAGCATAAGCTATTCCAGTGTCTGCCCTCTATTGTACATGAGGTGCTTTTAACTAATTTCAAAATGGATTAAATACGGAAAGCACTGTACTTTTGTTCTTTGAGGATATAAGTGAAATTCTGTTAGGTTAGTAAAATGCCCTCAAAGCGATAATAACCCTCAGATGCTGGGGCTAGAGAGATAGTACAGGGTTAAGGTGCTGTGCTTTCCTTGGACCACATTATGGTACCTGAACACTGCTGAAAATGACCTACACTACAATTGTCTCCCAAATCTCAGATGCTATCATGCCTAGGACCAAGAATATTTACATTTCACGAGGACTTTGTGAATATTTGCAGTTCTCCCTTTCAAATTCACTTTAATCTTCATAATCTTTCATAGGCTCTTTGATTCTTGTTTAATTTCTGGATTCACATTTAACATATAAAGCATGTTTCATAAAACAAGACTTTGTTCTAAAGGAAGATCTAGCTCTTCTAAGCATATTGCTTGTCATCCTATTTGCAATAATTTATATGTAATGACTAGTATCAATGGACATGTCATCTGAGAATTAAATGTATACACCCTGAGTTCTATAATAGTCCCTAATACCTAAAGCAACATCACTGATCATTTGAGCAATTTGCTCTATGTGGAATGGACTCAACGCTATTTGTATCACATGCACAAAAGAAATGACGCCTTAAAAAAGCTGCCAGCCTCTGTTTATTGAACACTTGCTATGTGCCAGGCACTTTGTCAAGGGCTATGCAAATGATGTTTCAGTGCTCTGAGGAGGTGTTATTACTCTTTATTTTTAGATAAGGAAATTTGATTCCAAAAGGCTAATCAAATATTTGATATCAAAGTCCTTTAGAATTGGATTTTTTGGTCTGTAAT
>JAJIBD010014722.1:0-35316 GCA_021461705.1 Cryptotis parvus | reverse complement strand
AAAGACAACTCCCAGAATGACTACCAATTGGGAACTCTTTGGCACCATTGTGGCAACATGGGAAGATGCCATCATTGGCGACATCGATGAAAAAATACAACTGATTGGTTCAGCACCTCCGTGATTGTGCGAAGAATGCCGAGAGAGAGAAATTCACAAAAAGGACACCTTAAATAATAAATAAATTTAATAAATAAATATTAAAATACATTTTCTCAGCCAAACAACCTCCAGGAACAGAATTTTGTTGAAACTTTGAGTATTTGTACAGTTTTTTTTTTTTGGTTCAGGGGCCACACTCAATGGTGCTCACAGACTATTTTCTTCTCAGGGCTCTGGGATTACTTCTGGTGATCCCTGGTGGAACATTGTACTAGGAATTGAACCTAGAACCTCACACAAGCAAGATAAGTGCTTTTCCACTGAGCACTTGCTAAGTCTGGATACTTTTTTTTAAAATGCATGAGTATATTTCAGTTGTGTTAAATTTTCTATGGAGCAAATCAGAAAGTGGAAATATTTAAGATAGTATGGTTTCTAACTAAGCAGATTTATATAGTCCCACTACTTGTTAGACTATAGTTAATTGACAGTACCCATCAATATTTGAAACTGTGCTGATGTTTGGACAGAGCCCCAAGCTTTACTCATTTCTGATACAAGAAGGGGAAATTTAGAATACCTGAAAAGTTTTTTGTTTGTTTTTTTTTGCAACTGTGTAGTCTTCCTGCCAATGGCCAATTTATTGATTAATTTATGTTTATCAACCACATACTCCAAAGGGAAGGAAGCAATCTGAGGGGGGCTTCCAGAGTTAGTCTTACCACTTTCTTTAGAGGCAAAATCTTTTGCACAGCATGCCATAGAGAAGGGACAAAAAAAATGGCCAGTTATCAGAACTGAAGATCTTTGTAGAAAAGAGATTTCATGGTGGTGTAATCTCTTGAGAAAAATCCTTGGGACACTAGTGGAAGGAAGGAAGCACTCAGGTGATGGGTGTGGCGGCAGAGTGATGCATGCACAAAAGTACAATTAATAGTATATAAGTTTTGGTACCTCAGAAAAATGGTATAAACGGGAGTGACAGAGTGATAGTATAGCAGGTAGGGAATTTGCCTTGCACATGGTCAACCTAGGTCCAATCTTGGGCAGGCCATATGGACCCCATAGCCCCACAAGAAATAATTCCTGAGTGAACAGCCAGGAGTAAGCCCTAAACATTGCCAGACGTGCCTTTCAAAAAATAAAACAAAGTGCAAAAAAGAATGTTGATTTTCCAGAAACTTTAAAAAGAGAAGTTTATTCATATTTCCCATTTCTGCTTGCTGTGCTGACTACAGAGAGTGAACTGAAACCTTTAAGATGGGTTTTCTTAGTGAGCATTTACCTTATCCTATGCCATTGTGACTATTTCATTAACACAAGTCACCAGTGTTCAGAATTGCAGTTCTGGGTTGACTGTGGGCCTTATGTTTTTTTTATTCACCAGAGTGGAAAATCATAGGGTTCATGTAATTATCAGTCTAGAAAAATATCAACAAACATATGTGTCTTCTATGCCTAGAAAATGCTGAGCCTGGGGAGACCACCCTGAGGAGCAAGTGACATTTTAGGGGATGTGGACTTAACAGTAGTTCATTGGAAAAGAGGATTGTGGTTACATAATTGCTATTTTTTCCAGTATTTCATTTTGAATGAGGAAAGCTATTTTTAATGTGGTTATATTACCAACCAAATGATGGATCTACATGGTTGCCCTCAAAAGTAGCTAAAAATATGTGTGTTTTTTGAAAAGGTAACAAAGCTTACTTATAACCACTCTCTTCCCTACTCCAATCTCTGATAAGTTGTCTCCCCAGTTGTCCTCATTTGATAAGTTTTTATAGGTTCTGCTGATCACTTTAGTGGCATAAATAGATATTAGGTTTGAAAAAACTCTGAAGTTCCTATCAGTGATGTGCTGAATCCACCTTGTACCAGTTTGTACTGGTTTATAGGCTCATGAAGTCCAAATATGTGTATCTGTTCCTAAATTCTTTGAGTGTAGTGCCATATTGATGAAATCAACCGTAGTAGGAATAGTTTCTACTACTCGGATTAGAAAATTCAAGTGTTTCCAGAAGGTAAATTTAGAACAAAAAATATTATATTTAATATACCTATAATATAATGTCTCCAGAAGGTAGATTTATAATTGCTCCCTGCTCTCTGCTTTGTCTACTCTTTTAATTCTTGATTAACTGAACAGAGATACTGTTTTTTTAAGGTATCTATTTTATGGTCTATAAAGACCTCATTCCCATGACCTGATGGAATGGTTTGAGGCTCTTTATGTTCCTAGCAAGCAGGTGCCCTTGGGCTCTACTTGCATGAGACAGGTCATATGGAAATGTTACTGGTGCCCACTCAAGCAAATTGATGATGAACGGGAAGACAGTGATACAGTGATTTTATGGTGTGAGAGATTTACAGACATGGGGCAGAGCTGCTACTGGCTCTCCTGTGCCCAGCCGCTCACGAAGTGCCAGGGGGGGATGGTGGGTTCTAGCCCTGGCCCCCACCCTAGCAGAGCCTCACAACAAGCCAGATGACCCCCCCACTCCATGAGGGACTCAATTTCCGCATCAGGACTTCTCCCTCGCCAAAGCTCCACACACACAAACCAGCTTATCATAGCCCGGCCAGCGGGCTGCAAGTGGCCGCATGGTTCATCAATAAATGCTGGATTTAGAGATGACTACAAGAACATGCTACCCACACGGCAGAGCCTGGCAAGCTACCCGTGTTGTATTTGATATGCCAATACCAGTAACAATTTTAGACCTCATTCCCATGACCTGATGGAATAGTTTGAAGCTCTTTATGTTCCTGGAGCAAGTACCTTGGGCTCTACTTGCATGAGACAGGACATATGGAGATGTTACTGGTGCCTGCTCGAGCAAATCGATGATGAATGGGAAGACAGTGATACAGTGATACAAGTGATTTTATGGATCACTCTCTCATCCTTAGCTCATGGGCTTTGGGCAGGGTCCAGGATTGGCTCAGATGCAGAGATATTACTGGCCACAGCACATCGGAAAGATTGCTTCCCTCTGGCTGGAGGAACTGGTTCTGGTATGGGCACATAAACTCTTTGGCATTGATGAAGTATGAGTGACTTTTCTACCTTTAAACAAATAGACTCTTGCTCTTTGTACAATTGAACAATTGTACAAATTGAACTGTAAAGTGTGTTGCCAGGAGTTGTTGCTGCCATGTTGCTTAAAAATAAAACAGCTGTTGAGAAATGAAGGAGCCCCAGGGTAATAGAATTGAGGGATGGAGAAACAAATGACTCCTGTTGTCACTCTTAGTGTCTTGAAGTTTTTCATTCCTGTTGACTTTTCATCATTGTTATTCAGTAGTTTTCCTTTTTTTACTTAAATCATTCAGGGATGGGTTATCTATTGATCCAACCAGTAAAACTTCAGTGATATAGCTGGTAATCTGTCCAGTAATTTATCCCTGATATCATACAGCATTACTTTTAAATTTTGGGGGAGGTTGTTGGACCACACTCAACTATGCTCAGAGTTTATTCCTATACTCAGGACATTCTGGTGATGTTATGTTAAGCTTCATGAGAGTTTAAAGGAAATCAATTTTAGATTTTCATAAACCTAGAAAAGATTTTATACCTTTAAATATTTTATCTTCTTTAAAAAAGAAGAGCTATAGGTAATCTTAGATAATGTCATTTGTTCATAAATATATACCACAAACTTTCTGGATAAACTTAATTTACAAACATCATTTAATTTGCTGTGTCAATCATCAGACATCCTTATCATTAGATAAAGATATAGGCCAGAAAAAGAATGAACATGTGGGCTATTCACCAGTTGTGGGCATGTATGAATTTTTTCACCTTCCTATCCCTTTTGTATTGTGGTTTTTTGGGACAACGCCCCAAATCTTGGTTGTGATGCTTGTTTGTCTGATTGCTGTGCTTCACGTTCAACTGTCATTTCCCTCAGAGACTAACCTCTTAGTGGTACTGGCATTTGTGCAGTCCTTTGTTGTGGTACACATGCACATTCAGATCGTAGTACTTGATGTTGTGCTTGATGTTGTGGCGTAGTATTTGATGTTGTGTGTTGAGCCCCACAAGTGCTCTGTGGGGCTCTCTGTCCTGGATGTGGTGCTCAAACATCTTTAACTGTGATGTTGACCAGGGCTACACACTTTATTCACAGCATTCACCTATATGTGTCTGTGATATTCCAGAGATTGCCAGCTGGGACTACCCCCAGAGCTGGATGGCCTCATGCTTGCAGTGCAAAGGCTCTTGCCTTTGAGATGTTACCTGTGCCCAAGACAAGTCTCAAGTCATTTTAACATATCCTTCTAACTCAAAGAAGACAATTTTTTTATGTGGGTGGGCCCCATGGGTGGCTTATGTGAGGAGGAAAGGGAGAGAGATGGTTACTTTTTCCCCAGCTGCCTCTGCCGCCCAGGACCTACTGGGAAGACTTAGGACTGATAAAGTCTGCGATGAGCCCCCTGCAGCGGGGGCCTGAGCCCCACTAGACCCACGAGGTGACTGTCAAGCCACATGTGAAGTCCACTTGATCTCTAGACACGGGAGTTGATCCCTACCACCCGAGATTTCTCAGGGAACCACAGACTCAGGCAGGAGGGAGTGAATTGCTCTTTGCAGGAAAATAAAAGTCAATCCTAGGGCCTTACCCAGGGTTTCCTTAGGGTTCTTGTCTTCCTCACAGAAAAATAATTTTCAGGAGTCAACAAGCAGTGAAGTGAAACAGATTTTATTATGGAGGGTAAGAGGGGAATAGGAGGGAAAGAGAGACTAATGTGCTCAAGGGAGGAATGTGGGCTGTTCCAGAGGCGAGCCCTGACTGATTTCCAAAGGGGGCTTTTATCTTCTTGGTTTGGAATGTTCCACAATCTTCTGCTGGGCCATCAAAGGTTGATGGGGGGCTAAGGGCTGGGCAGAAGATGGTGGACCCAACTACCTCAGGGTCTATTGTTGGTTAATGGGTCTTATCAAGTCTTCATTTCTGGTTCCAAAAGGTGACAGTCTAATGGTGATGGTTCACTGCCATGTGGCTCCCCCTCCTCCCACTGCCTGCCTACATCATTTTTCACATGTCATTAAGTCTCATGGGGAAAATAATTTTAATTTACAGAGGACACTGTGTTAGTAACCATAGCACTTATTAGTAGGCAGAAATAAAAACACTTCATTTGCCTTTTCTCAAAATCCAGGTTTGAGCATGTGATATGACATTTCACAGTGTGTGGAACATGGCAGATTCTCAATAATTGTGATCCTAGTAAAAAATGAATTGCCAAGCATAATGAGGAAACCAGGGTGCAAAATAGGACCTATATTAGCTGATTTACTGCAGTGTTTTCTGTAATATTTTACAAGATTTATTTCCACTTAAAAAAAGAAAGATTTATTACAACATAGGATCTTTCTTTACTTATAATTTTAATTGTATATTGGTATAAAGGTTTTGAATACATTTTTATCAGGCTATTTTTCAAGCAACAATGTTACTGAAGATAGTTTTACTTAACCTATTCCAATTTAAATTTTTTTTATTTTTTATTATACCATGTGAGATATACAATTACAAGGATGTTCATAATTGGGTTTCTGCCATAGTGTTCCAGCACCCATCCCCTCCACCAGTGCCAAATTCCCATCTCCCATATCCCAATCATGCCCCCCATCACTCAAACCCTGCCTGCTCCTATTTCAGGCACATTTTATTTCTCTGTCGATCTCTTTGTCTTTGTCCCTGTATTTCTCTCTCTCTTTCTACTACACTTTGTGGTTTGCCCTAGAGATATTAACGATTCATGATGTCTCTATGTGCATATTCAATAGTGAGTCCTAGTGTGACATCATAATTCCTTATTCCCCATATCCTCTCCAGTTTGTCGTAACTAGAATGATCATTACAGTGTATAAATGAGAAAGATTCTGGGAAGGACCTGGTGCTAAAATCCGTTATAGTCTAAGATTGTCGCGTGGCTGCTCTGTGGCCGCTTGCCCAGCACAGCTGTAGATCTGGAGTGTCTGTCTTCAGGTGGTTGGTTGCGGTGGCTGGGAGCTCAGGGGTCTGAGGAATGGGTGGAGGGGCCCAAATCCCTGCTCCAAGTCTGGCCAGTGTGGCTGCATGCATGATGAGCAAGCCCTAGGAGCTATGTAGGACATGGGTGGCTGAGCCTTTTACTGTTCACCCTGGAACTCTATGGGCCACCTCAATTTTTTAAAATTTTATGGTTGCACCAGGTGGAGAACTATACAATGCAAAAGTCTGCAGATAAACTCTGTACTTGAACCCACTGTACTATTTCATGGCCCTGTGTCCATTTAACAAGGAAAAAGAAAAATTTTCCTTCACTCACTGTTATTAAGAGGATGGTGTGGAGCTTTTGAGAAGTATTCTATATATTCAGAGCAGTTAAGTAAGAAATCAAGGAGTTCACTTGTTCACTTGACATCCCGTTATTCGTCGATTTGCTTGAGCGGTAGTCAGTAATATTTCCATTTGACCCTATCACGTGCCAGTGTAGCCCAATGGCATCTGGTTGCTTCAGGAATACAAAGAGCCTCAAACCGTTTTTCAGGATCTTGACGAAGAAGTCTGACCATCTTGTAGGTGGGTGGCCACGTTATCTTTGATATCCAGTGGGATCCAGTCGATAACGGCTCTAGTCCAGCGGTCATCTCCAAATCACATTACATGTCCAGCCCATCTGATTTCCGATGCATTGACAAACAAGACAGCATCCCTGACTCTGGAACAGCGACAGAGGTCGGAGCTCAGATTCCTTCTTTCGCTTGAGTGAGGCTTGCAATGAGTTCTTAACCTAAAATGTAGTATTTATGATCCTACGAGAATTAGTTTTGAGAATTTGGAGTGCTAATATCTGTTTGAGGCAGTTCTCTAGTTGAAACTGGGAAGGAAGATATGGGTTATACCACTAAGGACCTATGTAAAGAGAGTGAGTTTAACCCAATTGGCAATGGGAAGACTGTGTAATGTTCCAAGAATGGCCATGGCTCCATTATCCACACACTGAAAATGGACTCATTGATACTGCAGGTTTGGAGAGTGAATAAAAGCATAAAGATAAAGAGCTTTTCAATGAGTACAGGGAGGAGACAGATGTCCTTTATGGGTACAAGGACTTATATGTAACAAATGCTGACTTCTAACAAATGTCTGATTTTGAAAATTTTAGGTTTATATGAAAGTTAGTCAAAAGGTAATATGTTCTCATATACTCAACAAATTTTATATAAAATATCTTTATATTCATAGGCCAGCTATCAAACCCAGGAAGTTAACGTGAAATTAGTAATCAATGCATATAATTTTTTTCAGTTTTTTTATGGATGTCCATTTTTTTGGTCCTCACAGGGCATTTGGTTGTCTCATTCAGTGTAGGTCAGGTCCTTAGTCATTCTTGAATGACATGATATTGACAGTTTTGAGGAATATTGGCCGTTTGTTCAGTAAAATATGCATCATTTTTGATTGTGTAATATTTTCCCACTATTTGATGGTTGTTGATATTCAGTTTGGTTGTGATGTAGGCAGGCAGACAGGGGATCCCCAAGGCAATTTCATCCTAAGGCTGTCCAGAATCACTTGTTTGGAACCTGGAACTAAGACTTGATAAGACCCTCAGTAGGCCCTGAGGAATCTCGATCAACCCGACTCTGCCCAGCCCTTAATCTGGCTACATTCCAGAACAAAAGATCCAACAAGAACAGAGGTCTAGAAAGGGAGATTTTCAAAGACCACTCCCAAAATATACTCCTCTTGGCATTCGACCTAGCAACAGACCTAGCAACAGACTCAACCTAGGTTGGGCCCCATATGGGAGTAGCTTGGGAAGAAATCTATAAAAGCTGTCCTGACCAAAGGATGGTGCATATGCTGTCTGAGCCTATGTGCTGCTTGAGCCCACGCGGCCAAGCACCTGTGGTGCCTGAGCATGTGTGACACCCCCATCTCCCCTCTTGAGATGTGTACTCTCTCTCACTTTCCCTCCTCCTTCCCTGTCCTAAAACCTCCATAATAAAATCTGTTTTACTTCACTGCTTGTCTACTCCTGAAAATTCTTTTCTGTGAGGAAGACAAGAACCCTGAGGAAACCCTGGGTAAGGCCTAGGACTGACTTGCCTTTTATCAGTCCTTAGCCTTCCCAGCAGGTCCCAGGTGGCAGAGGCGGCAGGGGGAGAAAGTGACCATCTCTCTCCCCTTCCGTCCTCACATAAGTCACCCGTGAGGGCCCACCTACATCAGTTGTACAGCATATAGTGATATGTCTTTCTTAATGCATCACATCAGAAGCTGCACCAGGTTGATAGGTCTTTGTTAGTATGTATTATTAGACATGTTAACAAAAAAGACAGTTTTAATAAATCATATTGTTTAATCTTTCTCCTATATTGGCTATAAAAATTGGCCCTGGTGTCTCATATGGTCCCCCAAACCCCTCTAGGAGTAATTCCTGAGTGACCCCTGAGCAAGGAGTGACCCCTGAGCATCACTGGGTATGGCCCCTAAACAAACAAACAATCATAAAAACAAAAACTCCTTGATCATGAAAACTAAAGGACCAACTTTTTTACTGACAGAATCTCCTCATGGAATGATCTCTCAGTCTGCAAGTACCACCTGATTAGCTGTCTGTGCATATGGGCCACTGATATTACACATTTTGCAGTTCATTAGCCAAAAAAAGTCACATGGACATGCACACACACACACACACACACACACACACACACAGTCACCTAAATTACTGCAGAGACCAAAGAGAGAAACAGTCAAACTAGGATATTTGTAGAAACTCTAAGCACTCTGTGATATTCAGGAATTTGAATGTTAATGAATGTGTCTTCTCTGTTGCTTAACAATAGTAGGGAGAACTTCAAAGATCCACATTTTTTGCCGGTCAGCAGGGTCCCCAACAGATATTGGGGTTCAGTGACATGCCTAGTTGCATTTGGGCTGATGACCATTCCCCAGCCCCTCACCAATGGACAAAGGAACAAGATCGCAGGCTCTTGAAAGTCTGAAGCTCTTTCTTTTTACTCTCTCCACTCACTCCTCACTCCACCTAACTCCAATACACCAAGTCAGGTCAAGTCTGCTAGAGATACATATTTTACAAAAGGTTGGGGTAAGTGAGTTACAAGAAGTAATGCCCAGGGGTAACTAGTTCAGAGTCAATTAACTCCTATGTCACAATTGCACAGCCTTAACTGTCTTCTTGTGTCTATATAAAAGGCCTTGCATAAGAATATACGAAGGGCATACAGGAAAGAGAAAAGCCACCTTTCATTTATAATACAAAACCCAGAGCTGGCTAGTAGGAGACAGAGATTGTGAACAAAGGGTTCATAGCACTGCTATCCAGCTCTGTCCATCCTCACAGATAGAAAAAAAAGCAAATTAGACAATTGTGCCAAACTGTACATTTCCAGGTGAATAATATAAATACCTATCATTAATTTTGTACTTCAACTTAGGATGGAATAATTTTCTTTTAACAAATTCTATTTCTTAAGAATCAGAAAAATCTTAAAATTTGCACCAGAGCTTACTTACACTTCTTCATAAATGCTTCATTAAGCAATTTAACCCCCCCACAATTTTGAGATTATCTAATTTCAGTGATTTATATCCCTTAGAGTCATCTAATGAACTAGATCTTTACTTTGGTAAACATATCTCTTCTGAACATAATGAAATTTCATTTATTAGCTTTTAAATATTAAACATATGTTCATTAAAGAGATAATATCTTTTTTCACGTGATATAGTACCAGACCCAGAGGATTCAGGTGTTGAATATTTGTTGCTGAATTTTCACTCCCTTTCATTAACTTTCTTGAAGAAACAACTATGGAACACAGAGAGAAGGAGAAGGAAAGAGAAGGAAAAGAGAAGAGACAGAAAGGGAGAGGATGGAGAGAAGGATAGAGAAGAGGAAAAGGAAGGAAAGAAAAAGCAATTCTGATAGAAGTTTATGCAGGTCTTTGGAGTTCATTAGAAACTTCAACTCTTTCCTTTCATGCTTCTTTGTCTAAAATGTATCCTGAGTTTTGTGAACCTTGACTTTACCATTATGGCACTTCATAAGGGTAGCTAAATTTTCACATACTGAATTTTAGTGTTAAATGTAATGATGATGTGAAAACTATTTTTTAAAACAACACCAACACAGTTTTATTTTTAAAAAATTATTTTTATTATACCACTGTAAGACATACAATTACAAAGGTGCTCATAATTGGTTCTTGGTAATACAACATTCCAGCAACCATCCTTCCACGAGTGCCCCATTCCCATCACCAATGTATCCACACCCCCTCCTGCCCAGCCCTAGCCTGTCTCAATAGCAGGTACCCCCTTTCCTCTCTTTCTCTGTCTCTCTTTGTCTCTGTCTCTGCATCTCTCTCCCTCTTCTTTTATACATTGCGACTAGCCCTGCAGACATTTAGGGTTTATCATGTAAATCTCTTTGTGTATATTCAATGGTGAGTTCTAATCTGACATTACCATTTCCCACACTTAGTAAAACACTGGTATATATTTATATCCCATTAATGAATGCAGTCATTCTATATCTGTCCTTTTCCTTCTGACTAATTTCACTCAGCATGATAGTCTCCATGTTCATCCATTTGCAGGTAAATTTCACAATTTCATCTTTTCTAACAGTTGCATAGTATTCCATTGTGTAGATGTACCACAGTTTCTCTGTTCTTGGGCTTTTTTAGGTTGTTTCCATACTCTAGCTATTGTGAATAGCGCAAGTGATGAATAAAGAAGTACAGATAGTGTTTCTGCTATGTGTTTTGGGTCTCCAGCATATATTCCCAGGAGTGGTATTGCTGGATCAAAGGGGAGCTCAATATCTAGTTTTCAACATGGTTTTATAAAGGCTACTTTCCATCAACTATCATGGTATTTTGGCCAGCACAGTTCCAGCAATAAGCAACTCTCAAACCCCCTTCTCTCAAACCACCTTCTACAGAGTACTCCCAAACTCAGGAAGCCATTATACAACCCAGGGAAGACTTAATCTGAAGACAGAGAATGTATAGCAGTGAGGGTTGATATTTCACATTTAGTGTGTTATTGATGACATTTTCCAAGTCAACCCTGATTTTCAGAAAAAGAAATGAAAGTGGCAGAACTTTAGTAATATCAATTAATAGAGGAGTATGGAGCTTCTTGCCTCACCTCTGTTAGGCATATGGCTAGATTTCATGAAAAATAAAGAGCAGAATTTACATGTCATTTCCAGGTAGAAATCTGAAGAGGTAATGCAGAATTCATCATGTCTTTTTTTTCCTACTGAAAAATAGAAGCAGAATGGAACCTTCATCAGACTGTGTCCTTGAGGTATTGAGATGACCTGCCTACTTGAACTGCTGTCGTTTAAGCCATTGTTATTTAAGCCACTGAGATGATCGAGACAATATACATCTTGAGTGATGAAGTTATTCTTTAAAGCCTAATAATCTTTAAGCAGATTGAAAAAAACGCCTTATGTTGTCCAAGTATCTGAATTGGTATTTATGATTCCATTTCACACTTCATGCAGCCCATGTTTTCTCCAGCAATCTTCCTGAAAAGTCTATTTTTATTGATTTGTAAGGAACATAGGTAGTGATGGAGGTGGTGGTTGTTAGAATCTTAAAGGAGGACAGAGAGTTCACTCTCCTGAATACAAAGGGATATTCATTATACAGTTTATCAGATAATTAAACACAACTGCTATTTTAAGCATTTTGTTGCCAGAAAAGAATAATTTAATATTTTCTTTAACGTGTGCTTTGGGGGAACTGAGACAAATATATTGAGAATAAAAGTCCCAATTGAGTCCTTCCACCCTGATTTAAATCACTCTCCAAGAGCCTAGAAGTTTCTTTGCCTCTGAGGAGGAGATGTGCACTGCTCTGTTATTCAGAACAGGACAAGTCTGGAACCCATTTCTGTAAGGATATGTCCTTTTTAATGTGTGGTGATACACTCATCCACTTGAACGTTTCTGTCTCACTGAACTTTTTCTCTTTAAGATCACATCTACAGAGGCTGGCAAGATGAAACAAGTGATAGAACACCTATTTTGTAAGTGTATGGCTCTGGAGTTAGATCTCCAGCACTGAAAAAAGAAAAAAAGAAGAATTTACAATACTTCTTAAGAATGCAAACACTGATATACACGGACAGTTCTTGCCTCTCTCAGAACTGTATCTGTGCACCAGGCCTGGCCCTGAATTTTTTTGGCAAATAAATAACTAATGTTACCATTCTTATTTTACAAGATGTGGGGAGGTCTTAGGTCTTACAAAATTTGGTAGAGTAGAGCAGCATAAGGTCACAGAGAAACCATGAAACCAAGAAGGACTGAGAACTATTAAATTAAAGCTTATTAAACTTTTTTGGGTTAAATACATAAAATTCATCTTGTAGAACATTCTTTTAAAATGACATCAATGATATATTATATATTTGTATGTACATTTATATTCTTTCTGTAGTATATAGAAAATGAGTTACATATTCATTTTAAAATTTTGGCCTTAACCATTTATTTATTATCTGAGAAAGAAATCTTCCCTTGAGTCTTCCAAGTTTTTACTCTAAACTTTTTTGTCACTTACGATGTTGTGACTTCAACATCTGTTCCTTTCATGATCCAGGGATCTTCTCTCTGCCCTGTTACTGGTTGGATGCACATGGTCAAATTGCTCCACAATATTCCGTTCTCCTCAGCTTTCATTCCATAATGCCTACTTTCATGATATCCCTACAAATTAGAAGTTGTGATAGATGAGAAAACTGGTGTCTTTCTTATCTGTTTAACTCTGCTCCACCCCTTCTACCCTTTTCAAGAAGTGCTGTGTTCACCTCCCAGCCCTGTGGTTGAAGCAAGAATTTATAAGCTTTTGTTTACTGCTTTTATAGACCCTGATTCACTGTTTAAGGATGTTCCCTAACATTGATTCAGTCATAGTATTCTATAAAAACACATCTTTGTCATTGGTTTGAATGTGAAAACCTGACCTAATGCTTAACTGAAATTAATGTGTGCATCCCTGGAATTTTAAAATTGGTGTTCTTCCTTGGAATTTACAAAACATTTTTTAAAAAATTTAAAAAATCTCAGAGAAAAATATTCAAATATTCTCTAATGATGGTGTGCTTATTGCCACGTAGAGCAAGTACACGTGTGGAATGTAGAAAGCAGAAAAAGAGAAATGGAGCAAATTTCCTGCAAGTTAAGTTCTTCATCCAGCTTTTGGAGCCACAGCTGCTTCTCTTTCCCACTGCTGTAGCATCGCTATCAGTCTCCTGTAGACATAAACTCTCCAGGAGCATTTATGAGATAGTGACGCCACACTGCATGGAATTGTTTTCGGCGTTATAGTACCAAAAAACTGACTAAGTCAGTGGTCTTCATTGCCATCCCTGTATCCCACAAATTCACTTTCTCTCAGCATATGAGTAAGAGATTCTGAAAAATTCCAGGCTTCAAAATAAAGTTTAATCTACTGATGTAGCAAAATCACTGTGGATGAATTTCAGGTTCATGATTACTGTATCATTTTTTTTTCTCCCACTCTTCCTTTGTTAACCCAGTAATTCAGAGTTATTTTTTTCTCTTAAATAGAGGAAAACTCCTGAGTCAAACTTGTGGTTTTATTGCACCTGTGTATTTATAATGTGTGCATGTCTGGCATCCCATAATTTGGGAAATTATGTCTTCCTTCTGTGGCATATAACTTTTTTGTGTTTAAATGAAAAAAATTAAAAGAAAATAATTTTAAACAAAATATTGGAAACATCTAGTTTTAGAAAAAATGCTATATACTCTGATTATTTCTTGGTATTTCTCTGTCCATCAAAAAAAAAATGAAAAAAAAAATCCCTCACTTGCAGTTTTTAAGATACTTCTAACCAATTAGGACCCCGCCCTTTCCTGGGCTGATCTGACAAAGTACCAAGACTGGAGTTGATGTTCTCATCTTGTCGCACCTAATAAAGTTGGAAAGGCTAAGGACAAATTAGATTGAGTTTTAAAACCCATCAGTGGCAGGACAGAGTCTTGGCAGATTTTGTTCATAGGAATGAACAACATCACTTCATGCCTCAGGACCACCAAGCCTAAATTGTTTCATAATGAAGCTTGTACGGTTAGTGTCAAAGTTTTTAACTTTATTCATACAAATTTGACGTTCATCTTCCAAGATGTGAATGATTCTGTCCCCTTTCTTTTGTCTTTCTTTCTGACAACTTTCTTTTGTCTTTCTGTTCTCTTTTGTGCCTACTTTCATGCCATTATTTTGGAGATGTTATGATCTTAAACACCGATTTTATTTTATTATTTGTTTATTTATTTATTTATTTATTTTTATTATACCACCATGCAATATACAATTAAAAAGATTTTCATGATTGGGTTTCAGTCATATATTTTTCCAGCACCCATTTCTTCACCAGTGCCCAATTCCAGCCACCAATATCCCTAAATTCCCTCCCCCTCCTACAGCCAGCAACTCTGCCAGGCACTATCTCTCTTATTTCTCTCTCTCTATTTTTCTCTCTCTTTCTCTCTCTCTTGCACATTGTGGCTTGCCCTACAGACATTTACGGATTAGCATGTACATTCAATGTTCAGTTCTTTGTGTACATTCAATGTTCAGTTCTAGTGTGACACTAACATTTCCCATAATAGTATTTTTATAAACCACTAATGAATCCAGTCATTCTATATCTGTCCTTTACTTTCTGACTAACTTCACTCAGCATGATGTTCATCCATTTGCATGTAAATTCCATGACCTCGTCTTTTCTGATAGCTGCATATTATTCCACTGTGTAGATATACCACAGTTTCTTTAGCCAGTCTTCTGGTCTTGGGCATTCAGGTTGCTTCCAGATTCTGGCTATTGTAAATAGTGCTGCAATGAACATGGAAGTGTAGATAGTGTTTCTTCTGCTTATTTTTGGGTCTCCAGAGTATATTCCCAGGAGTGGTATTGCTGGGTCAAATGGGAGCTCAATAATTTAGTTTTTGAAGGAATGTCTGTATTGTTTTCCAAAAGGGTTGGACCAGTTGGTACCCCCACCAACAATGGATGAGAGTCCCTTTCACCCTGCATCCACGCCAGCACCGGTTGTTCTTGCTCTTTTGGATGTGTGCCAGTCTCTGTGGTGTGAGATGATACCTCATTGTTTTGATTTGCATCTCCCTGATGATGAATGATGAAGAGCACCTTTTCATATTTCTTTTGGCCATTTTTTGTGGGCTTCAGAACTGGAAAAAGTGGAAACTATTATAATAAAAATGGGAGAGAGTTCACAACCTGGTATACTGAAGTACCAGGTATCCCATCACATTTCATAGAATTAAGTATGTGGCTCACAATCACAAGTGTGACCATGATGTGTGGTCTGTGGGAACATATCAATAATTTCCTATACAGTGGGCTCAAATGGCACAATGGGGATTTTATAATCTCCACATACTTTCATATAGGAACATATTCATTGACAATATTTTTGAAATTGGTCCAAAAACAATATAGAATAGATTATTCAGGGTATGCTTAAGTAAGTGTTGTCCATAGGTGCAGTGGTAGTGGGTCTGGGTTGACTAGTAGAAACCCACTACATTCTGGAAACTCTGAAAGCGAATGCAAGAACAGAAATCAGTCAGACTCACACCTATTACTGTATCACTGTATCACTGTCTTCCCGTATATCATCGATTTGCTCGAGCAGGCACCAATAAAATCTCAATATTTAATGTCACATGAGAGATAGTCCAAGGGCATCGTCCTGCTCCGGGAACATAAAGAGCCTCAAACCATTCCATAAGGTCATGGGAATGAGGTCTATAATTGTTAATGGTATTTTGCATGTCAAATATGACATGGGTAGTTTGCCAGGCTCTGGCGTGCAAAACAAACAAAAAAAACCCAAAAATATCACATTGTCTCTTGAGGAGTCAGAGAGATATAGTAAGTAGGTATTTGCTTTGCACATGGCAGACCAAGGTTCAATCTCTGGCATCCCATATAGTCTCTGAGCACATCCAGAAGTAATTCCTGAGCAAGAGCTAGGAGTAACCCCTCAGCAGTGATAGGTGTGGCCTAATCCCTGCCCATCACCAGAAATGACACTGCCCCTGAGAGTTCTTTGCACAAAACTATAGAGGGTAGTAAAGCGCTTACAGATCTGGGTATGAGCTGAGACCCAATTATGAACATCTTTGTAATTGTATATCTCACGGTGGTGTAATTAAAAAAAAACTGGTATGTAGGTTTCAAGAAATCTGTGATGCCCTAGAAATTATGAGGTACTTTAGGAATATGCTTTTTCTGGGGTGAAAGCAACATTGAGACTTTTATCCTTAACAGGTTACAAAGTACTGCTAAGAGGCCAGAGCTGTGGCTTGGAGGTTGAACATACAATCACAGTTGTGAGGTCCAGGATTGGAGTCCCAGTACCACAGATCAGCCACAACAGACTAGACTTTCATTTCTGTCCTGTGATAGTATCTGGTCTTGGTTTGGTCCCTGGTACAAAAGTTCCTACAACCCTTGGGAAGTCGTGAGCATGTGATTATTCACGGTGTGTTCCTCTGAGCACACCTGAATTTACACCAAGTCCTTATAACTGAGTAGCATTCTATTGTGTATACATCCCATGATTTGATTACTCATCTGCTGTTGTGTACTTGAGTTGTTTCCAGATCTTGACTATTGTGAACATAGGCATGCAAATATCTTTTCAAATTGTGGTCTCAGGATGGAGCTCAAAAAAGATGATGAGGGACCAGAGCAACAGTACAATGGGTTTTGCCTTGCATGTGGTTGACCTAGGTTTAATCCCCAGCTGCCATACAGTCCCCCAAAACACTGCCAGGAGTTAATTCCTGGGTACAGAGCCAGAAGTAAGTAGCCCTGAGTATTGCTGGGTGTGGCCCATAAAGCAAAAAAATAAAAAAAGGAATGGGATGGTTTCAACTTTTAGTGCCAACAAACCACAAGGAAGAGAAAGAAAAGGAAGCTGGAGAAAAACTCCACAAAAACTCCTGAATAAAGTCATATGAGTGCCTGGGGTTATGAATCATTTGCATATGGGACAGTAACACACTCAGTTTCACAGGGACATATGTCTCTCCACTTGGGACCCTCCATCTCTCCACCTATGACCCTTTTAGATACTGCCCTGAGTAACTTAACCTGTATCCTTCACAATAACCTCTGTAATGAACTGGTAGACTTAAACATTTTCTTGGGCTTTGTGAACAAGTCTAACAAAAAAGTCCAAACGGGTTCACGGAACTTCTGGTTTACCAACTTCAGACTGGTAACCTGGTCTTGTAACTGGCATCTGCCATAAGCACAGTCTTGTAAAATCCAGGGAATCTTAGGCTACCGGAGGAATTAAATAGTTGGGTGCCCGGCAGGTGTCCTGGAGAATTGGAAAAGTACTTGGTGGTACAGAACAGCCCAGAAAAAAGTAATGACTTTATCAATACTATTCTCTTATATGGGCTGTAATGGTCAATATACTTAGTGTGGTTAAGGGATCAGGCATAGGGATGGGTGGATGGGAAATGAGGGTCTCTGGTGGTGGTGGGGCACACTGGTGGTGGGATTGGTGTTGAATGATGAATCTTTTTTTAACAACTGTATTGTAAAAAACTTTGTAAATCATTGTGTTTAAATATCACTATCACTATCACTATCTTCCCGTTCATCATCTATTTGCTAGAGCGGACACCAATAATATCTCCATATGTCCTGTCTCATGCTAGTAGAACCCAAAGGCATTCGCTTGCTCCAGGAACATAAAGAGCCTCAAACCATTATATTAGGTCATGGGAATGACCTAATATAAATGTTACTGGTATTTGGCATATCAAATACTACACAAGCAGCTTGCAAAGGCTTGCCGTGCGGGTGGCATAAGGTGTTTAAATAAAGTTGAGAAAAATAGGAGAGAGTTGTTGGGACTATAGAAAGAATTCTGAGCTCTGAGATGCTGGTCAGGTGTATTAGGAGCTTTAGGAATGAGGTTAGCTGAATGGCTGGTAACATTCATCCAGGAAATGCTTTGCTCAATGTCACTTGCTCTTCTCAGTTTTTTTAGGGTCTGAAAGGGTTCTGCCCTTTCATGAATTTACCTGGTTCTGCCCTCAAAGAATTTACCTGGTCAAACAGCAGAAGCAGAATAGAAAGAGAGCGTCACTAAAAATCACATGTGTGTATTAATAAGACAAAGGCAATGGGTGGTAAGTATAGAAAGACTGATAAGTGGAGAGACTTAATTTTGCATTCAATACTCATACTTTTCTACTTTTTTAGGATAACTAACCTTCATTGTGAATACAGCACAATTCTGTCTGTAAACCTGTCAATAAAATATGAGGCAAAGACACTGTCATCCAAGAAAGGGTAAAATACAGAAAGTCCACGTCAGAACCTAAGGCCTCAAGACACAGAAGGAAGTTAGGAAGAAACCTGAATGATAAGGAGCTTGAGGAAAGGTATTGGAGGAGTGGAGAGGGCACAGTGATGTCTTAGAGGTGTATTGTTCTGCCACTGCCCAACAGGAGGTGCACTGACACAGGTCCTGGGCTGCATCCTTGTGCTCTCCCCAAAGGAGCCTAAACTCAAACCCGCATTCAACTCTGAGCGTGGATGAGTTCTGCTGGCAAGAAGGACTAGCAATCTCTAAAGATTCGCTCAAGCTATGGCCTAGAGTGCTGTCCTCTCTACGTATCTCTCTTTTCTTTTCTTTTTCTTGGAGGTCGGCATACCTGGCAGTACTTGGGAGTTGCTCCTTGTTCTTTGTTCAGGGGAACATGTTGTGCCAGGGTTCAAACCTGGGCCTCAGTGTCCAAAGCTTTTACTTACTCATTTTGAGCTTTTTTTTTTTTTTGGGGTCAACCCGCGTGCTCAGGGGTTTCTCCTGGCTCTGCACTCAGGAATTCTCCGCGGTGCTCGGGGGCCTGGGTGTCCGGGGGATCGCTGGGCCGCGGCGGTGGGCAGGCACGCCCCGCTGGGCCGCCTCTTTTTGAGCTATTAATTTAGACTTTCCCTTTTATATTTTTCTCTTATTTGTTTATTTATTTGGTAGGGTGTTGGGTCCCTTTAAGAGATCCTTAAAAGGGATGGCTTTTACTTCTTAAAGGGATGGCCAATATTGAAATTATGGGGATATTTAAGCGTTGGGAAAAGCACTTGAGTAGTCAGTTGGAAAAAGCACTTGAGTATCACTGGGTTCTCAGCCTGGCTGGCAGGAGTGAGTTGGAGGAGCAGAGAACCTGGCAGAATAGAGACTTAGAGGAGCAGAGAGAGAAGGGTTGGCTGAGTTTGCCTAAGGGCAGTGCTTGGAATGTTTGAAGAAAGTACTAAAAGGACTTCAGAGTCTGTGGACTGGTTCTATACCTTATACTGTCAGTCAGCCACACAGCTGAAAACTGACAGTAGGGGAGGCATTTCAGCTGTACACAGGGCCTACCCTGCTCTTCACTCAGGGATCACTGCTGGTAAAGCTCAGGGGGCTGAATAGCATGGTAGGGATTAAATTTGGGCAATGCTAGTGCTCTACGTGCTGTGCTATCTTTCCAGCCCTGCTACCCTGCTGCTGTATATATGTGTCTAAGTGATGTCTGGATTTCATCATTTTTTATTTTTGTTAGTAATGCCTTTAAAAGTGTTGTTACTGACTTTAACATCATAGAAGCAAAAATAATCCTTAAACTGGTATGGGAAGATCCTGGATTTTGGAAATATATAATTGTTGTTACTTTTAAGCTTAACTGTCATTTATTTGGGAAAATTTGCTAATCTATTTTATATAAAATATTAAAATAATAGGAGACTATAGGGGAGCAAGAGTTTTACTTATATTTTCTATCCCATATAGCAAATTTTGACATTTTTGGTGTATGTTTTAGCCTCTCTTTGTGTATTTTTGCTGTTTGTCTATAGATTGGAACATAATTTGGGTCCCTGTGTGTGTACTATTTAGTCAGAGAACAAGTTTTAATATTTTCTCTTAGTTTAAAATGCTCAATAAATGCCATTTAATTGCTGCACAGTGCACAGAGGCTTAAAGAATTTATTGTTGGTCTTTCAATTATTTCCAATTAAAAAAATTTTGACCTCTTATTTTCTTATGATTATACCTACTTTTCAAATAGATTGTAGATAAACAGTCATTTAACATACTTTTTGTATGGAAGTAATATAGGATAATTTGCAATCAAGCATTGGAATAATGTACAGATTATTAATTTTCCCAAGGAAGTCACTGAATAAGTGCAAAAAATCACTCAACTCTTAAAACAGTACTTGAACAGAAGATGAAATCTAGACGTTAGAACCAAGAACCAAATCAATAATGTACTAATGCAGTTATAAATGAGAAGAATATATGGCATAGTCAGTGCAAACACTTCAGTGCAAACTCTTCAACTCAAACTCCTCAAGTCTTCAGCTACTTATACTCACAATTGTGCCAGGGAATATCAAGCATCAAGGGATCAGCTTTAGAAACACTTTCACAAAGAAAACTATGAAACACTATAAAAGAGAATAAAAGAGTACACAAAAAAATGCTCTGCTCATGGTTTGAAAATTTAATCCAGTACCTATAAAATGCCCATGACAATGTTTAGACATAGATCAAACACTGCTGAAATTTGTATGGAGTAATAAAACCCTCAAAATAGACAAAGCGATCCCAGAGAAAAGGAAGTGGCAAATTTTATTTTCCCAACTACAAGCACATCTATGAAAGTATAATAATTAAAACAGTACGGTAATGGAACAGAGAGACACTCTCAAACCAATGGAACAGAACTGAAAGGCCAGAGATAGATCCTTAGGTATATGGAAAGTCAGTTTTCAACAAACAGTTGAAAAGTATGGTGAAGAACATGGAAAATCTCATCAACAAATGGTGTTGGGAAAAAATTGCGAAGAAATGCATTCAGACACCTTGCTAACACTATGCATAAAAAGTCAAATCAAAATGGATTAAAGACCGTAGCATTTTAAAAAGGCTTTTTAAAAAATATTTAATTTTATTGTTTGGGGGGCCACACATGGCAATATTTAGGGTTTACTCCTGGTTCTGTGCTCAGGGATCATTCCTGGCTGTGCTCAGGGAACTGTAAGGGATGCTAAGGATTGAATCTTGCCACATGCAAGGCAGATATCCTACACACTATACTGTCACAGATACTTATAGTAGAAAAATACACAAAATACACAGAATGCACAAAATATTAAAACTATCATTTGTTGTTAAGAGGTAATTTTATTTGCTTGTTAACTTAGGGAGTAATATCCTGGACACCAACTATATTCTATTATTTCTTATGCTTGTAAATTGTGCATTTTAAAATTTGGACAGAGTAACCAGTCAACCGTTCACACACAACATTTCTTTAACTCATGATTCTTTGTTGTTCACCAGGCTTAACTAAAGATCTGTTACAGGTACAATCTAAGAAGGACTTGAAGAGACAAAATACTCTAGAATCTGTGTGCATGTGCACGTGTGTGCACACGCATGCACGCATAAGCAAAGTACTTGTAAATGATAGAATGGTTGAAATCATATTCAATTATATTTGGTTTTGAAAATCCCAATAAACACCCAGTGAACAGCCATCCTCTTTATTTTTAAATAGTGCCCTAACAGAGGCTCAAAAGTCAAAAAATACATACCTCTGAGCTTAAGAAACTTAGTTAAGTGGTCAATACAGATGTTTTAAAATGCTAGTTCCATAGTTTCAGCCTGAACAAAGAACAGAAAGGAAATGATTAACTTTGAGGTAAATGGTGCTGGGGGGATACTATGAAAACATCACAAGAAGCAGCTTTGGTCTCCTGTCTTTACCTGGGTCTCTATGACCCGCAAATACCTGTCATCAACCACTAATCAGGCTGATTGCCAGCACCTTCTTTTACTTTACTCCCAGGAACAGTGAAAATTACCAGGAACACCACTATGAAAAACAGACTTCATGTGTAAGATAACAGAGACAGATCTGGGGTTACTGGTGTTTTCTTTAGAGACAGCACTTTTTCAGATGACAGGGGTGGAGGAGGTGGAATTGCAAAAAACATTTTCCAAAGCTAACATCCACATCAGGAAAGTGGAGACTGTATTTGCTTTGTCTTCACATTGTCATGTTGGGGTGTAAACCCTTTCCCACCAGTGAACAGAAAGCACATGTTCTCTCCACACAGGCATTGCTGCATTGCTTTTTTCCACTCAACCAGAAAGGCCTGTGACAATAAATCTGGAGCTGATGGCAAAATCTTGGCATTGAATTAATCAGTGTAAGGAATACCGGAACAGTATTCCCATGGCTAGTCAAAATATACATATACACACACAGCCCACATACAATTATATCATTTTGGTTGTCTGCATTAATGACTCTACTTGAGAAAGAATGTTGGGGAAATAGCTCCTTTCAGGTTCCATTTGAAGAAAGAAAAATGTTCAAATTAATCTACAGCAGATATGCTTTTCTTCGTATTTACCATGGAGACATCAAACATTCAAACACGTTGCCAGCAGACACCAGAAAAGTGATATATTACTTGATAAATAGCAAGAATGAAAACATTACTTTTTAGCTTATACAATTATTTGTAGTTTGTATAGATGAAAATGACAGTTAATAAAATCAGCAGAACCATGGAAATATCATATACAAATTGATGTAACATAGAATAGACCAAAGTATTTTATGTTTACCCAAAGTTAGCATGGACACAATCGACAAAGTATTTTGGCAGTCTGATGTCATCTTGAAAATAAACTGTTTACTGCTTCTCCCCGGGAATCCTTGGTAGTTTGTGAGTGGGAGAATCTCGTCGTAGGCTCTTTGCCTTCTCCTACCCTGAAACCCGAAAAGTCTTAACCATGTTTGAGTGCATCTCCATCCACGTCGGCCAGGCTGGTGTCCAGATTGGCAATGCCTGCTGGGAGCTCTACTGCCTGGAACATGGCATCCAGTCTGATGGCCAGATGTCCAGTGATAAGACCAGTGAGGGAGGGGATGACTCCTTCAACACCTTCTTCAGTGAAACAGGAGCTGGCAAACATGTGCCCTGAGCAGTGTTTGTAGACCTGGAGCCCACAGTCATTGATGAAGTTCACAATGGCCCCTACCGCCAGCTCTTCCACACTGAGCAGCTCATCACGGGCAAGGAAGATGCCGCCAATAACTATGTCCGTGGACACTACACCATTGGCAAGGAGATCATTCACCTTGTTTTGGACCAGATTTGGAAACTAGCTGACCAGTGTACCAGGCTCCAGGGTTTCTTAGTGTTCCACAGCTTTGGTGGGGGCATTGGGTCTGGGTTCACCTCCCTGCTGATGGAACATCTCTCTGTTGACTATGGCAAGAAGTCCAAGCTCCAGTTCTTTATTTATCCAGCCCCCAAGTTTCCACTGCCGTGGTTGAGCCCTACAACTCCATCCTCACCACCCATACCATTCTGAAGCACTCCAACTGTGCCTTCATGGTGGACTATGAGGCCATCTATGACATCTGTTGCAGAAACCTTGATATTGAGTGCCCAACCTACATCAACCTGAATTGCCTTATTAGCTAGATTGTGTCCTCTATCACTGTTTCCCTCTGATTTGATGGGGCCCTGAATGTCGATCTGACAGAATTCCAGACCAACCTGGTGCCCTACCCCCAAATCCACTTCCCTCTGGCCACATACACGCCTGTCATCTCTGCAGAGAAAGCCTACCATGAGCAGCTTTCTGTTGCAGAGATCACCAATGCATGCTTTGAGCAGGCCAACCAGATGGTGAAGTCCGACCCTCGCCACAGTAAATACATGGCTTGCTGCCTGTTATACCATGGTGACATGGTTCCCAAAGATGTCAATGCTGCCATTGCCACCATCAAGACAGCGCAGAATCCAGTTTGTGGACTGGTGTCCCACTGGTTTCAAAGTTGATATTAATTACCATCCCCTCACTGTGGTTGCTGGTGGGGACCTGGCCAAAGTCAAGAGAGCTGTGTGCATGCTGAGCAACACCACAACCTTTGCTGAAGCCTGGGTCCACGTGGACCACAAGTTTGACCTGATGTATGCCAAGCGCACCTTTGTTCACTGGTATGTGGGTGATGGCAGGGAGGAGGGAGAGTTCTCTGAGGCCCATGAGGACATGACCACTCTGGAGAAGGATTATGAAGAGGTTGGTATGGATTCTGTTGAGGGAGAGGAGGAGGAAGGGGAGAAATACTAGTTTCAGTCCTGCACATGTCTTAAGTCCTCAGCTCAAACTTTGTTTAGCTGATGGTGCTTCAGTTTTGAGGTGACTACAAGATTATCCCACTCGCATGGCAGAGCCTGGCAAGCTACCTGTGTTGTATTTGATATGCCAAATACCAGTAAAAATATAGACCTCATTCCCATGACTTGATGGAATGGTTTGAGGCTCTTTATGTTCGGGAGCGGGCAGATGCCCTTGGCTATCTTGCATGTGCCAGGACATATTGAGATGTTACTGGTGCCCGCTCGAGTAATGGATGATCTACAGGAAGTCAAGTGATCAAGTGATATAGCATATAAAATATGAGATATTGTTTTATATTATATAACATATAGTTATGTCTGCGAGTCTCTCAGACATTGGGCAGAGCTGCTACTGACTCTCCCTGTGACCAGCTGCTCACGAGGCACCCGGGAGGGATGGTGGGTTCTAGTCCTGGCCCACCATCCCAGCAGAGCCCTCGCAACAAGCCAGACGACCCCCCACTCCATGAGGGCGTCCATTTTCCACATCCGGACTTCTCTCGTCAGACCTCCACCCAGCAGACCAGCCTATCAGCGCCCGGCTCATCGAGTTCCACCCTGCAGCAGTCTTTCTTAAATCCGGCTCAGGTATGCGGCGCAATCATCAATAAATGCTGGTCTTAGAGATGCCTACAAGAGTATGCTACCTGCACGGCAGAGCCTGGCAAGCTACCCATGTTGTATTTGATATATATGCCAAATACCAGTAACAATTATAGACTCATTCCGGAATGGATTGAGGCTCTTTATGTTCCTGGAGCAAGCAGATGCCTTGGGCTTTACTAGCATGAGACAGGACATATGGAGATGTTACTGGGGCCCGCTCGAGGCAAATCGATGATGAATGGGAAGACAGTGATACAGACAGACAGACAGTGATGGTGCTAAATAGACAACCTAATCAGAACGCTTCTGATTGGAATGTCCTTGTTTCAAGTGAATAGTGTCTTCGTGTACCTACAAGATTTTATTACTATCATGTCTCAATAAATTGATTTTAAATGCTCAAAAAGAAAAGGAAAAAAGGAAACTGGGGAAATTTTTTCTATCACAATGTCTTACTAAATGAACAAATCTGGGATTTTTTTTTTGCTATATCAGTTATTCTTAAGGAAAAGGCAATAACAAAATCTTTTAAAAAATATTTTATTATACCACCATGAGACATATAATTACAAAGATGTTCATGTTTGGATTTTGGTCATACAGTGTTCCAGCACCCATCCCTCCAACAGTGCCCATTTCCCACCACTAATGTTCCCAATTCCCACCCCTCCCCTAGCCTGCCTCTATGGCAGATTCTTTATCTCTTTTCTCTCTCTCACTCTCTCTCTCTTCCTTCTCTTACACATTGTGGATTGCAGTACATACATTTAGTGGTAAGTACTCCCTGTACCCAGCCGCTCACGAGGCGCCGGGGAGGGATGGCAGGTTCTAGCCCTGGCCCACCACCCCAACAGAACCTCACAAGAAACCAGACGACCCCCCCACTCCTTGAGGGCCTCCATTTTCCACATCCGGACTTCCCCCTCATCAGAACTCCACCCAGCAGATCAACCTATCACAGCCCAGCTCATTGAGATCCACCCCTGCAGCAGTCTGTTTTAAATCAGGCCCAGGTATGCTGATCCAGAGAAATCACAGACATGGGGCAGAGCTGCTACCGGCTCTTCCCTGTGCCCAGCCACTCACGAGGTGCCGGGAGGGATGGCAGTTTCTAGCCCTGGCCCACCACCCCAGCAGAGCCTCGCAACAAGCCAGGCGACCCCCACCCCATGAGGGGCCTCCGTTTTCCACATCCAGACTTCTCCCTTGTCAGAACTCCACCCAGCAGACAAGCCCTATTGCAGTCAGGCTCACATGGCCACTTGCAGCCTCACGGTTTATCAATAAATGCTGGATTTAGAGATGAGTATGCTACCCACACGCCAGAGCCTAGCAAGCTACCCGTGTCGTATTTGATATGCCAAATAGCAGTAACAATTATAGACCTCATTCTCATGACCTGATGGAATAGTTTGAGGCTCTTTATGTTTCCTGGAGCAAGCAGGTGCCTTTGTGCTCTACTAGCATGAGACAGGTCATATGGAGATGTTACTGGTGCCCGCCGAGCAAATCGATGATGAACAGGAAGACAGTGATACAGTGATACATTTAGAGGTTATCATGTGTATCTTTTGCCTATATTCAATGCTCAGTTCTAGGCTGGTATTATCACTTTCGACAATTATTAGCACACTGTTCCCTTCTCTGTCTTACCTAACTTCTGACTCTCACACATTGGTGGTAGATTCCATCTTTGACAAGACCTCCTGATCTATGATTTGCCTGACTTTGGATACTGTCAGGCAATGTCAACTGATTATTGGTATCATACTATATATGTGTATATGTATATATATCTACATATACATATATATGTCATGCAAATAAATGCAGTCATTCTATATCTGTCTTTTCCCTTCTGGCTAATTTCACTCAACATGATCCTTTCCATGTCCGTCCATTTATAGAAAAAAAATCATAACTTCATTTTTCCTAACAGCTGCATAGTATTCCATTGTATAGATGTACCAAAGTTTCTTTATCTAGTCATTAGTTCTCAGGCACTCTGATTGTTTCCAGATTCTGGCTATTGTGAATAGTGCTGCTATGAAAATAAAAGTGCAGATTGTATTTCTGATGTGTGGTTTATGGGACTACATGAAACTAAAAAGCTTCTGCACCTCAAAAGAAACAGTGACTAAGATACAAAAAGCAGTCCACAGAATGGGAAAGAATATTCACCCAATACCCATCTGATAAGGGGTTAATATCCAGGATATATCAGGCACTGGTAGAACTTTACAAGAAGAAAACAGCCAACCCCATCAAAAATGGGGAGAAGAAATGAACAGAAACTTTGATAAGGAAGAAATTCGAATGGCCAAAAGACATGAAAAAATGTTCATCATCACTAATCATCAGAGAGATGCAAATCAAAACAACATTGAGATATCTCACACCACAGAGACTGGCACATATCCAAAAGGGCAAGGACAACAAATGCTGGCGTGGATGCAAGGAGAAAGGGACTCTCATCCATTGTTGGTGGGAATCTCGACTGGTACAGCCTTTTTGGAAAACCATATGGATATTCCTCCGAAGACTAGAAAATTGAGCTCCCATTCGGCCCAGCCATACCACTCCTGGGAATAACAGAATCTTGTGCTCTCTTCTCATACATTCAGACACACACAAACTGCTCCTTTCAAATCTGCTCTGCTGACTAGATTCCTGGTGATGAAGTGGCAGCAAAAGATGGTTTTTCACAAGTCACATTAAGCCTGCTTATAAACTCATAAACATGAAAATTTGAACCAAAGAAATTACACAAGAAAAATGGATTGAGAAGTCTCACATGATTGCTACATGATTCCTTTCACAAAATTTTGGTTATTTTCTTACTCGTATCCTTCCAAAGCTGAGATTTACCCTTCCAGACCTTTCTCAAATTGACCCTCTGTGCTAGTGAATATGTCCCAGTGGGTGGATTCAAGGGACTTGAAGCACTCATCTCTGATTCCCAATTTTCATATACAGAGCAGATGTTTAAAAGCAAATAATACCCAGTTTTGAGTTAGAATGGGTGCTGGACCTGTGGTTAAATTCATGTACACCATTGCAGTTTACTATTCTTGCTAATGGAGATGGATTGCCTAGAAGTCTAGTTTGCCCAACTGTGAGCATGTGCATGCAAAGGCACACACGTGCACACACATGCATGCACATACAAACACTAAATTGTTGCCAAATATTTGTAACAAATTCTTTTCAATCTTTGCATGAAATTCAAAGAATAAGCACAGGAAATCTCCACATACATGTTTCACATGACTAGGAGATACTGAATTCTGTGTGATGAGCTCCTTGAAGAATACAAAATGCACAAGCAGCTTTTGAAGGAAAAAGACTATTATTAGATAATCCATACTACCATTAAGTATAATAACTGTTCTCAACGGTAGCATATCCTGCCAAAAATCTGATTACATTGAGGTGAAATATATGTCTTAAAATACAGAAAGTTTGCCACGACTGATCACCACCACAGTTTTCTTTGCTCTACTCGTTTGGGAAGTTAATTGAAGTTTCCATCTATAACAATTGCTTAAAAGTTGGATCTCTTGCAAATCAAAACTGCAATGAGATATCACCTCACACCACAGAGACTGGCACATACCAAAAGAGCAAGAAAAGTAAGTGCTGGCATGGATTCGGGGAAAAAGGACTCTCATCCATTGTTGGTGGGAGTGACAGCTGGTACAGCCTTTTTGGAAAACAATATGGACATTCCTCCAAAAACTAGAAATTGAGCTCCAATTTGACCCAGCCATACCACTCCTGGGAATATACCCTGGGAGTCCAAAAACACACAGCAGAAACACTTTTATGTTCACAGTAGCACTATTCACAATAGCCAGAATCTGGAAACAACCAGAGTGCTATTAAAAGCCTTTTTGGAACTGCACCGGACTCATGAGCTTTCATCTGTTCCCCAGCAGCCTTGGAGGTAGAAGAGAACTTCTGTCCTGATACTATTGGGGACACCAGCAGCTCCCTGATAACTATTAATCATTATGTTGACCTAAGTTAGACTATTGAAGCATGACCTTTTAATAGTATTTAAAACCTATAAGCCAAATCAGGAAACCAAGATTTTTACCATTTGTTTATTTATTGAATCACCGCAAAATACATAGTCATAAAGTTGTTCATGATCGAAGTTTCAGTAATACATGTTCCAACACCTGTCTCTTAACCATTGTGTACTTTCTGTCACCAATGTCCAGTTTTCCTCTTGCCAATCCTACCTTCCCATCCCACCAGTAGATACTTTTCTTTTCTCTAAATGGTATTGATAAAGTTATGATTTTTTTTACTGAGCTGTTACATGTGAATTGAACCATATGTGTTATTGCTTTCACTTATTGAACTTATTAAGTGTAGTGGGATTCTACTCAATTTTTAACTAAATATGTTCATGTTAATTTCTTACAAACATATAATACTCAATCCCCAACCACCATCATTACAATTATGGACAATAATTATTTCAAATTTTCACACTGTTAGAGTCTGTCCTAAGCAGACACTGGATAATTTATTTTATATCACATGTTTGAACTAATTTACAAAATATGGTCGAGAAATATATTCTTAAAAAGAAAACTAAAGAGGACAGCCATCTTCAACATCCAGACTCTACAGCTTGTCAGAGCTCCACCCAAGAGAAAAGCTGATCTCAATCCCTGCTCATCAGAGTCCCACCCTACAGCAAAGCCTATTTTAAGCCCAGATATACTTGAACCAGAGACACAGGTACATGGGGCAGAGCTGCTACCAGCTCTCCCTGTGCTCGGCTGATCATGAAGCATCTGGGAGGGAGGAGGATAGCCCTGGCCCACCATCCCAATAACCTCACCAGAAGTCAGAAGAAGCCCCCACAGCAAGAGGGCAACATCTGGACTCCACAGCTTGTCAGAGCCCCACCCAAGAGAAAAGCTGATGTCTCCCCATTGCATGTGGCTGCTTTGTGGCCACACAGTTCATCAGTAAATGCACGAACTGAGAGCCTACTAGCGACAGTACCCCCACCTGCACAACAGAGCCTGGCAAGCTACCTGTGTCATATTTGATTTGCCAAGAATCAGTAACAATTATAGACCTCATTCCCATGATCTGAAGGAATGGTTTGAGGCTCTTTGTGTTCTTGGTCTGAGTAGATGCCCTTGGGCTACACTAGCTCATGACAGAATGTATGGAGATGTTACTGGCACCTGCTTGAGCAAATCGATGAACAACAGGAAGACAAGTCATATAAGTATCACTGTCTGTATCACTGTCTTCCTGTTCATCATCGATTTGCTCGAGTGGGCCCCAGTAACATCACCATATGCCCTATCTCATGCTAGTAGAGCCCAAGGGCATCTGCTTGCTCCAGGAACATAAAGAGCCTCAATCCATTCCAGAATGAGGTCTATAATTGTTACTGGTATTTGGCATATCAAATACAACACGGGTAGCTTGCCAGACTCTGCCGTGTAGGTAGCATACTCTTGTAGTCATTTCTAAATCCAGCGATTGATGAACCGCGTGGCTGCTTTGGGCTGCACGCTGGGCTGTGATAGGCTGGTCTGCTGGGTGGAGTTCTGATGAGAGGGAAGTCCAGATGTGGAAAATGTGGGCCCTCATGGAGTGGGGGTTGTCTGGCTTGTTGCAAGGCTCTGATGGGGTAGCGGGCCAGAGCTAGAACCTGCTATTCCTCCTGGGTGCCTTTTTGAGTAGCTGGTCATATAAGTGAAAGAGGATTATTCAATCTCACTATGGACCCATTGGGCCATTAAGCATTTTGTATAAGAAATAACAGATATGTTGCTACAGAATAGACATTGTGACTACATATATTTTTATTGGGTGCCTTAAACTTACATCTGTTAAATGTGCTGTGATACTTGGTATGTCACTACACCAGAGTTTGAGATGTTTCCCAGGATCTCCAGAGATTGTAACTGAGTTATTGGTCTCTTTCAGGATTTATATATGAGTCTCTGGATCATAGCCAATAGATGAGGTTACTTTGGTGCCTGAGGTCGGTCATGGGTGCTACCACTGGGCCTTCTGGAGAACAAGGAGATGGGGGGCTGATCTCTGACTCTGAGAAAGCCTGGAGAAGTCAGTCTCAGAAATCCTCATACCTGAGTTTTTCAGTGGATTCACTCATGGATGGGGCTCTTCTGAGCAGTGGAGTCTGACCTTGAGCATGGTGAATGTGGTGTGTGGAAGATTTTTCGGCTGCTGGAATTCTGTTGAGATGGACGGGGGTCCAGGTTTTATTCAATAGTGAATTGATGGAAGGGAATGTGACCTGACATGTCATCACTGTGGTGGACACTGGAGCTGTTCTCTGCCCTGCCTTAGGGCTCACTGCTGAGTTCTGGGTGAATAGACTTTAATACTGGAAGAGGAAGAAGAAGAAGAGGAGTAGGAGAAGGATGAGGAGGAGGAGGAGAAGGAGAAGGAAGAGGAGGAGGAGGAAAAGGAGAAGTAGAAGGAGACAGAGGAGGAGGAGAAGTAGAAGGAGAAGGAGAAGGAGGAGAAGGAGAAGGAGAAGGAGAAGAAGGAGAAGAAGCAGAAGCAGAAGAAGAAGAAGAAGAAGAAGAAGAAGAAGAAGAAAAGAAGAAGGAGAAGAAGAAATAGAAGAAATAATAATAATAATAATAATAAGAAGAAGAAGAAGAAGAAAGAAGAAAAGAAGAAGAAAAGAAGAAGGAGAAGAAATAGAAGAAATAATAATAAGAAGAAGAAGAAGAAAAGAAGAAGAAGAACAAAAGAAGACGAAGAAGAAGAGGAGGAGGAGGAGGAGCAGGAGGGAGAAGGAGAAGGAGAAGGAGAAGGAGAAGGAGAAGAAGGAGGAGGAGGAGGCGGAGGAGGAGGAGGAAGAATAAGAAAAAAAAGAAGAAAAAAGAAGAAGAAAAAGAAGGAGGAGAAGAAGAAATAGAAGAAATAATAATAATAATAAGAAGAAGAAGAAGAAGAAGAAGGAGAAGAAGAAAAGAAGAAGAAAAGAAGGAGAAGAAATAGAAGAAATAAGAAGAAGAAGAAGAAGAAGAAGAAGAGGAGGAGGAGGAGGAGAAGGAGAAGGAGAAGGAGAAGGAGGAGAAAGAGAAGAAGAAGGGAGGAGGAGGAGGAGGAGGAAAAAGGAGGAGGAGGAGGAGGAGGAGGAGGAGGAAGAAGAAGAAGAAGAAGAAGAAGAAGAAGAAGAAGAAGAAGAAGAAGAAGAAGAAGAAGAAGAAGAAGAAGAAGAAGAAGAAGAAGAGAAGAAGATGGAAGAAAATGCCTGCCATAGAGTCATCTGGGAGAGGAGGGTAGGGGGGAAAGAATCTGGGGTACATTGGGTCATTGGTGATGGTAAGTGCACTGGTGGAGTAATGGGAGCTTGACTGAAAACCAATCATGTCAGCTTTGTAGCTGTATATTTCATAGTGGTATAATAAAATTAAAAAAAAACAAATTGCTCTAGATGACAGTCTCTGATTTGTTCAGTTCATTGCACTGTGGGAGGCTAAACTGATGGTTTACTTACAGATGGTCAGTTATATCAGTTCCATCTTTGGTTCAATCAGCTCAGCCAAGTGCAGGACTTGCTGGAATATAGTCCAGGCAGTGTCCACAGAGGGAGAGTGTTTCCTGAAAGGTGATTTGTAATTCATCATTATGCTCAATTTATCTAGAACAGAAATGAAGAAAGAATGAGGAGCAGGAGAGTTTTGTGCTGCGAACTCACATGGATGGGCTTGCTGTCTGAGCTGTGATCCAGCTTGGGTGGTCTACAGCGAATTGTTCTACGCTGTAATATTCTCAAACTGATAAAAATGTTGATGTTTCATTTCCTTCTTTACCTTAGGTCTTCTAATCATATTGTAAATCATAGTGCTTCAAATATAAAATAAAAATAAAAATATAAAAGCAGAAGCTAGATTGACAGATCAGACGGTAAGGCACTTGTCTCATATGCTGTCTATCCAGGTACAATTCCACTATTACAGGACCATTAAATGGTCCCCTGAGCTTCTCCAGGACAGATCCAGGAGCTGTCTCTGAGCATAGCTGAGGGTGGACCAACAAACAAACAAGCAAACAAACAAATCTTAAAGGGTGGATCTTCTTCCACTTCACAAACATATGGTAGAGTTTTTCACTCTGAATATTCATAAGTGAATTTCTAAGGTATAAATATTTTCAGAGAGGCCAAGAAGGACACTCATCAAATATTAGTGACCTCCAATTTTTAAATTCTACACTCTATAATATATATTCTACAGAGCATATTATATTTTCATCCACCAAATCAAGAGATATATTTCTCTCTGAAATTTACGTCTCAAAAATGATATAAAGTAGGGACTGTAGAGATAGTATCAGGGTTAAGGTGTTTACCTTGTACTCAGCTGACTCATATTTGATCTGACACCACATATGGTTCCCTAATTCCTGCTAGGGATCATCTCTGAGCACAGAGCCAGGAGTCATCCCTGAGCATAGCTGGGCATGTCCCAATAACCAAAAAACAAAAGATGCAAAATAATATGAATAACTCTATTGTATAATTGTAATAGTAATAAAATTACAACTTAAACCAGAACACATTGCTAATTGTTTAATGCCTTATGATAATACGTTGAAAATATGCCAGAAGTGTAATGATACTCTTACACAGCTATATGATAAACAATTTCAAAGTAAAGTTTCAAATGAAAAGGGTATTCCATCTGCAAAAATGATTTAGAGAGAGATGGTGAATTTGAATCTCTGGAGTCACATCAGCATGACTCTCCCTGGATCTGTTACTCTTGGAAGCTTGGTTTGAAACTGCTTGAAAACATTGTCCTTTGTAGGAGAGCCCTGTTCTCTAAAGTTAGCTTCCATCTTGCCCTGGGCATCCAGCTAGACATTTCTAAAACCAGATTCCCTGCAGATATGTGTGGTAATGAGTGACATGACCACTGACACTCATTGGAGAAAATGGCAGAAATGGCTGGTATATTCTGACTGCATCCAAGCCCAGATGAACCAGCACAGACCCTCCAATCTGCTTTGATGGTACCACCATCAAAAAATCAACCTCTATCTCAGTACAAGAGTTTGAGATTGTTACAGCAATCTATACCACATAGGTGGTATAGATTGCTATACCACCTATGCAAAATCTCTTGGAAAGAAATGTGTATATACACACACAACACACGTATTCACACATACACACACACATACACACATAGAAGGGCTCAAGTAGTGCTCAGGAAGCTTGTAAGAATCTTGGGTAATACTCTTGCCAACTGAATCAGCAGTTCAATGCAAAGGCCAGAGGATGTGATGCTGCTTGGGCCCTGCACTGCTGGGGATACCCTGGTTACTGCAGTAGTGCTCAGGGAATGCAGACTGTACCCAGTGATGCTCAGAGGCTGTGTGGTGCCAGCAGAACCTGATACGGGCATGCTTGGCCTTAGCCCGAGTCACTATGCTCTATTCCCACAGGAACTCAGATATTTGGTTATTTGGGGGGTGTGTGGGGTGGGGTAAAATCTCCTAAGCAGTGCTTGGGGGATCAGGCCACTTCCAGTCACTATCCAGAGCAGGCGGCAAAAGCTAGAGTGGCATCCATTGTTGGTGGAATGCCGCTGGTACAGCCTTTCTGGAAAACAATATGGACATTCCTCCAAAGACTAGAAATTGAACTCCCATTTGACCCAGCCATACCACTTCTGGGAATCTACTCTGGGAAAGCAAAAATACGCAGCGGAAACACCATCCCCACTTTTATGTTCATAGCAGCATTATTCACAATAGCCAGAATCTGGAAGCAACCAGAGTGCCTGAAAATCGATGACTGGATAAAGAAGCTTTGGTACATCTATACAATGGAATACTATGCAGCTGTTAGGAAAAATGAAGTTATAAAATTTGCCTATAAATGGATGGACATGGAGAAGATCATGTTGAGTGAAATTAGCCAGAAGGTGAGAGACAGATATAGAATAACTTCATTTGTTTGCATGACATAAATATATGTATATATTATGATACCAATGTCCAAGGTCAAGTGAAACATGTACCAAGAGCTTTTGTCAAACGTGAAAATTATCACAAACGTGTGGGAGTCAGAGGCTAAGTAAGACAGAAAATGGAACAGTGTGCTAACAATTGTCGAGGGTACTAATACCAACCTAGAACTGAGCATTAAATAGAGGCAGAAAGATACACATGACAACCCTTTAATGTATGTTCTGTAATCCATAGTCTGACCAAAACCCAAATATGAACTTTTTAATTGTATATCTTTGTAATTGTAAAAA
>JAJIBD010014721.1:0-10883 GCA_021461705.1 Cryptotis parvus | reverse complement strand
TGCTGGAACATTGTGTGACTGAAACCTGATTGTGAATAGTCTTCTAATTGCATGCACCACAGTGACTTGATAAAATTTGAAAATAAAAAATAAAAATAATGCAGACTAGAAATTTTGATCAGTGAAATATCTATGACAATAGAGTTTATCATGTTCAGGGAATGCAATGGTAATGTAAGTCCCGTCCCTCCCTAAGCTCACTCTCTGCTCAGAACACTCTTCTGGGAGAGTTATGTTTCCTGCATGAAGTTCTTCAATTATAGGACAGAGAAGCAGCAGGTGCTACTTCCCAGGTGCCTTGGGGTAGAAGAAGAGTTCTATGTATATTTAGATCAGACTGGAAATAGCACCTACTATTATCATACCTTTATTTTAAAAGCCTTCATTGCTGTACTATGATTCAAAAGCAAAATTACTCGCTCCCGCCCACATCAAAGCAGAGAAACTTCACAACATTCTGCACACTCAATATTTGACAACTCCTGCAGTTTTAATATCTCCTTTTCAGAATGCTGTGTCGAGAGGCATTATGAGATTGTCTGCTCTGCAGCCTCAATGTTCATTTGGAATTCAAATTTATGACCCTCAGAGCTGATTAATTATGCTTTTATGTTAGTGGAGGCACAGCCTGCTGTGAAGAAGGAACCTGTATAGCAGTAGGAGTTTTGAGTCCTTGGGAGAGATGCCAAAGGCCCCAAAACAATATTCAGAAAAGAGACCTCTGTTCACTGCAGGTCTATTCACAATAGTCAGAATATGGTGTGAAAATGTCCAAGGCCAGATGACTGGGTAAAGAAACTATGGTATATATGTGCAATGGAACACTACTTGGCTAAGAGAAAGACAAAATCTTGCAATTTGTTGCTAGGTGATTGGATCTGGAGACTATTTTGCTGAGTGAAGTGAGTCAGGAGAGGGACAGACCTAGAATGACCTCCCTCATGGCAAGGAAATAATATATGGGCAAAGGCAATGGAGACAGAATAGTTTACAGAACTTGGCCTTCAAGGGGGAGTGAGGAGGTGAAAGGGGGTACACCCAGTGGCAAGTGTGGGGTTGGAGCTTTATATGATGAAACTTTCTCATTAGCAATATTGTTAGCCGTGGTGCCTAGATTTTTTTAAAAAAATTCTATGGCCATCAAATTCTCACAAATGCCATGAATCAGCAAAGCTGTTTATAGAAAACTTCCTCAGCAAAATAGCTAAACTTCTATACTGGGAGAGAAAGGGGGATAGCAGAAGAAAGAATTTGAGATAAGCAAAGAGTTATATCAATTATTTACAAAGAAACAGTGATTACACAAAAATAATCATACTCCATTTATTTTCCTAAGTATCTAACCACCCTCGAGAATGTCATGTGACAATTACAATGGGAAGGAGTGGGAGTGAGCATAGACGGTCGACAACTACACCACCTCCGCTTCACTGATAACATCATTCTAATAACACCAAATATTAGCCAAGTGGCACAAATGTTGGCTGAGTTCAACCATGAATGTGGAAAGGTAGGTCTACAGCTGAATCTCAACAAAACAACGCTCATGAAAAATGAACTAGTTCCAGATGCTCCATTCACTCTCAATGGAACAAACATCCTGAATGTAGCAGTTATGTGTACCTAGGTCAAGAACTCAACATGATGAATGACCTAGCACCTGAGCTGCACAGGAGGAAGAGAGCAGCGTGGAACGCCTTCAAGAGCATCAAAGCAATAACTGAAAGGACAAAGAACCTCTGGCTCTGGGCACATCTCTTCGGCTCTACTGTTCTCTTTGCATTAACATATGCCTCAGAGACCTGAGCCCTATGAAAGCAGGATGAGAACGCTATTCGGTTCTCCCAAAGAGGAACTGAAAGAACTATGCTTGGAATATCACGCTTCACTCAAGTGAGAGAAGGAACCGGAGTTCCAGCCTCCACCAATGATTGATGATTGAGAATCAGGGACTCTGTCTCGTTTGCCAAGGTGTCGAAAATCAGATGGGCTGGACATGTAATTCGACTTGGAGATGGCCATTGGAGTAGAGCCGTTACCAACTGGATCCCATAATACGTCAAAAGATCACATGGCTGCACCTACAGAATGTACTTCCTGGCGGTGCTCAGGGACCATATGGGATGCTTGGGGATCTGAACCCGGGCCAGCAGAGGCCTTTGGGCTGCGTGCAAGGCAAACGCCCTACCCGCTGGACATGGAGAAGATTATGTTGAGCTAAATGTAGGCCATCCCTCCTTACTGAAATGAGACATGAATGATACTCTTTTTGTTCACCTAGTGTCTTCTGTTTTTATTGGGAAGAGGGTAAGGGAAGAAAATAAAGGCAAGAAAGGGAGCTGGAGCATATGGAATATTTTTTCCTTATTCTCAGATAAGAACAATACTTTCTTATGTACTCTAGAAAAGAGAACATGCTTTCCTTATAACGGTCTATCAAATATTATATAGCCTTTAAAATTACAGAAAGTACATAAACCCTGTGACAATTAAAATCATAAAATAATCACAGGCATGTCTTACTTCCCCCCTGAAATCTTGTTAGGATAAGAGCAAACATATTTTTTTAAAATTCACCAGTAATGAAAAATAGTAAAAAAAAGAAATTTAGAAGCAACAAAAAAAAAAAACCCACGGAAGGGAAAGGTCAACATAAACATAGAAACTGGCCTCAGAGAAAAATAGGCATTAAGTAGGCAGATACCATAGTTGTAAATTTAGATTTGCACCTTAAGTTATTACATACATAAATCAAGGATACTTTTGAAAAGTAGTCAAAGGTTAAAGTGTTGTACTTAGAAATAAAACCAACACTACCAAACTAATGAAAAGACAGAAGGGAAAATAGTGATACTATATTTATATCTTATTTTCAGGAGACAGACAAATGCTGATCTTTAATTCTTAAACTTTATATAATACAGTGATTTAAATAGTTGTTCACAATACAGTTGTTTCAGTTATTGAATATTCCAACACCAGTCCCACCACCAATGTGCCCTTTCTGCCACCAAACTACCTAGCTTCCCATCCACACCCTAAGCCTGCTCCCATAATAGACTAATTACTTTACTTTATATTACTTATCACAGCATATATCTCATAATTGTGTTGCTAAAGTGATGACCTTTTTACAGAACTGTTACTTGCAAATAAGGCCATTTTTGCTATTGCTTTCACTTATTGAACTTATTGAACTTAGTAGGCTTCTTCTCAATTTTTTCTTCTTTTTGGACCACACCTGGTGATGCTCAGGGCTTACTCCTGGCTCTGCACTCATGAATTATGCTCAGGGGACCATATGGGATGCCAGGAATTGAACCTGGGTTAGCTGCATGGAAGGCAAACACAATACCCACTGGACTATCACTATTCAATTTTTAAACAAAATCGCTCATGCTGCCTGCTCCTCGAGGTGTTGCAGGTGTGACTGCGGTGCCCAACTGCATTGGCAGGTGGCAGACAGGAGATAGGCCTGTGGGCCCTGGATGGTGGAAGGTCTGACATAGGAAAAGACTGGGTCCCCTGGTACGAACCCAGAGCCATGACTGAGCCTGGAAAGCTACCCATGGTGTATTTGATATGCCAAAAACAGTAACAATAGAGATGAACTGGACAAGGGACAGACCAAACACACAGCTGCACTGCCCGGCTCACATGGAGCAGCCCAAGAAGTCTCTGAGGAATCGGCTAGTCCCTGGCTGAGACCAACGTGAACTCCTAGGGTAAAGCAGTCATGTGGGGAGAAGCCACGCTGAAAGGAATTGGACCAGGGATTTGGGCTCCTCCCTCACCATGCTGGTGGGTGTGGCTATGGCATGCCCACAACAGCATGAACTGGAAATGAATTTTTAAAAACGCAGCCTCCACAACCAGATGAACCGGATTGGGGAAGACCAGACAGTGACAGTGCACAGCTGCACAAGAGGCTTAGATAACAAAGTAGCCTAGGTCCTTCCCAGGATCTTTCACATCTGTACACCATTGTCGGGGGAATGCCGCCGGGTCCCCGACAGTGTCAGGACAGAAGTTCTCTTCTACCTCCGAGGACGCCGGGGAACAGATGAAAACTCACGAGTCCAGTGCAGTTACAAAAAGGCTTTTAATAGTACAAAAGCTTTTTCTATGTCAGACCATCTACCATCCAGGGCCCATAGCGCAAAGCCCTGGGTGTAGACAAGCCTGTGTCTCCTGTCTGCCACCTGCTGACGCTGCCGGGCACCACAACCACACCTGCAACACTTCGAGATTACACCTTAATACCTGTACTATTTCTCTGGTCCCTTCATTACTTTCTTAAGAGAAAGAGACCTAGGATATGCCCAGAGAAAATTTTTAAAAATTACTGAGGAATCCAGAGACTTACAGACATGGGGCAGAGCTGCTACTTGCTCTCCCTGCGCCCAGCCACTCACTAGGCACCCAGGAGGGATGGAGAGTTCTAGCCCTGGCCCACCACCCCAGCAGAGCCTCACAACAAGACAGATGACCCCCACTCCATGAGGGGCCGCCATTTCCACATCCGGACTTCCGTCTAATCAGAACTCCACCCAGCAGACAGCCTATCACAGCCCAGATCATTGACACCCACCCTGCAGCAGTTTTTTCAATCCGTCCAGGTATGGTGATCCAGAGACTTACAGACATGGGCAGAGCTGCTACTTGCTCTCCCTGTGCCCAGCTGCTCATGAGGTGCCTGGGAGGGATGGAAGGTTCTAGCCCTGGCCCGCCACAACTAGCCAGACGACCCCCCACACTCCATGAAGGCTGCCATTTTCCACATCCGACTTCCCTCTCGCCAGAACTCCACCCAGCAGACAAGCCTATTACAGCCCGGCTAGGCGCAGCCGCAAGCAGCCGCACGGTTCATCAATAAATGCTATGTTTAGAGGTGACTACAAGAGTATGCCACCCACATGGCAAGCCTGGCAAGCTGCCCATGTCGCATTTGATATGCCAAATATCAGTAACAATTATATTAGTTCATTACCATGACCTATATACTGGTTTGAGGCTCTTTATGTTCCTTGAGCAAGCAGATGCCCTTGGGCTCTACTAGCATGAGACAGGATATATGGAGATATTACTGGTGCCCGCCGAGCAAATAGATGATGAACGGGAAGATAGTGATAGTGATAAAAATTTAGTTATAATGCACAGTTCTTTGAGTTTTGCCAGAACCAAATGGGGACTAGGGATGCAGCTCAGAGGTAGAGTATGCTTCGGATGTATGGAGGCCCAATGTGCTAACATCTCTCTATCATGGTACAGTCATCAAATGAGAACTTATATCTATAAAAATGGAAACAAAAACACAATCCATACTAATGGAGTTAACAGCAAAATGGAAATGTCTGAGCAAAAAAAATCCAGTCAATTACAAAAAATACAGGAGTAGCATGTATTGAAACTGAGAAAAAGGAATAAATTGATGAGAAAAAGGAATAAATTGAATGAGAATAATTAAAAATAAAATGAAGAGAATTTTAATAACTTGTGGGGAGGTAACTTGTCACACTGGAGTCCTAGAAGTCTGGCTGCAATATCTGTCATCCCATTGATCACCAGGGTTGATTTGGCTGATCTGGCTGGCTAGGCAGGTGTCCCCTTCCTCCCTCACCACTCCATGTGCATCCCTCCCAAAGCTGCACGCTTGGTTGAAGAGGATGGCCTTCCCCAAAAAAGGTATAGTAAAGAAGAAAAATAATTTTGTATTTATTCTGCAACTTTGTTGCTGTTAATGAACAAATGGTATCTTTTGTCCTATAGTTTACCTGCACTCTGAATTTTGTTGACTTCCCACAGCAGTACCATTTACTATGTTCCTTAAATGACTTACATCATAGATAGCCTTGCATACTTCCATCAAGATCCATTCTCAATGTTTGTGAGAAAACAGTCACAATATTCACTGTCTTGATTAGTTCATTAGATGAATAAGTACTGTATTTAATTGTCAGAAAATATTCTGTGCAGTCAAATATCAACAAATCACAGCGCTAAATAAAATGTACTGTTCTTTTGAAGCATCACTTGATCACTTGAATCCCGTTATTCATTGATTTGCTCGAGTGGGTGCCAGTAACATTTCCATTGGACCCTATCACGTGCCAATGTAGCCTAATGGCATCTGGTTGATTCAGGAATATGAAGAGCCTCAAATCGTTCTTTCAGGGTCTTGACAAGGAAGTTTGACCATCTTGTAGGTGGGCAGCCATGTGATCTTTTGACGTCCCGTGGTATCCAGTCGGTAATGGCTCTAGTCCAGCGGTCATCTCCAAATCCCATTACATGTCCAGTCCATCTGATTTTCGATACCTTGGCAAATAAGACACATCCCTGACACTCAATCATCGTCGGAGGTTGAAACTCCGGATTCCTTCTCTCACTTGAGTGAAGCGTGATAGTCCAAGCATAGCTCTTTAAATTCCTCTCTGGGAGACCCAAATAGCATTTTCATCCTGCTTTCGTAGGGGCCCAGGTCTCTAACGCATATGTTAATGCAGGGAGAACAGTGAAGCTTTTGAAGCATATATTATAAAAAATCGGGCCCAGAATCAGTAAGAAATTAGTACAAGAAATTGCAAAGTTGAAATTAGTACAAGAAATTGAAATTAGTACAAGAAATTGAAAAGTTAAGTAATGAAATACCCATGTTTTAGAGACATCCCAAATCGTCAAGGAAGAGATAATTCCTTAGTTATAAAGTTTCAGACAGCAGGCTGTGGACTCGCACCCTCCACAGCCAGCAACACTGGATGAGAGACACTCCAGACCCACAGCTGCACCACTCAACCCACGTGGAACAGTCCATGGAGTTTAAGAGGGCGGTAAATGACTCAGTCCCTGGCCAAGGCCAACATAGCTCCTAGGGTTCACACACATGTGCTAGGGGCCATGTTGACTGGACTTGGAATGAAGATTTGGGCTCCTCCTCCCATTCCTCCACCTCCATGTCAGCAGGTGTGCCTGTAGGCTCCCAACCTCCACAACCAGCAACACCAGATGAGAGACATTCCAGATCCACAGTTGCACTAGTGCACGGCAGACTTAGACAATAATGGAAGTTAGGACCAGGTCCTTCCCAGGTTCTTTCACATTTATACACTGTAATGATCATTTTAGTTGCAACAAACTGGGGAAGTTGATGGGGAATGGGGAATTATAACGTCACACTAGAACTCACTATTGAATACGCACATAGAGACATCATAACTGTTAATATCTGTAGGGCAAGCCACAGAGTGTAAGATAAGAGAGAGAGAAAGAGAAAAAAAAACGGTGCCTGCTATAGGGGCAGACTGGGGTTGGGTGGGAGGGGAGTGTTTGGACATTGGTGGTGGGAATAGGGCAATGGTGGAGGGATTGGTGCTGAAACACTGTATGACAGAGACTTTGTAATTGTATATCTCGCTGTGGTATAATAAAAATTAAGGAAAAAAAGAGTTTCAGACAGCAGAAAAAGATAAAAAAACTTCACAGCTCATTTTATGAAGCCATAATCATTTTGATAGGACATCCAATGACTATAATAAAAAGAAGATTATAAACCACTTTCATTATGAGGCTAAAATATCATTAGCAAAATGAATCTCATGATATATCACAATAATTAAAGCCTAACCAATTGGGATTGTTTCAGAAAAGCAGAGGTTGTCATATATTTTTCAAGTCCTACTGTCTCATCTCTATCAAAATGACCTCTACTCATTTCCCCTGATGTCCGTCCATTCATCTCCAGGAACCACCATCATTTTCTGAAGTCTGAGAGTTTCTCCAGTCCATTTTGCTTTGGTTAGTTATATCCCATGTTAAAGAAAAAATCATCTTTTGTTGTCTGGCTTATTTTCCACTTAACATCATCATCTCAAGTTCCATGCCGAGCTATCACAACAGGTATATTTAATTTTGGTGCATACAATACTCCACTGAATATTTATTCAACATCTTCTCAACCATTTGTCTTGGAATATTTAGGTGGTTCCATAACAGCATTTATTTAGAGTTTCTGTAGCTAATGCTAATAGGAACAATAGGTAAGAAAACAGCCATTTAAATTAGTGTTTTCCTACCTTTCACATAAATACCTAGGAGTTGTAACTCCTGGACTACATAAAATCCAAAATTTCAACTGAAAAACTGTTACCAAGTAAGACATATAGAAAAAAATGCTGAGATAGTATCAGTGTCTATAAAAGTAATGGCTCTCCTATATGAATATGAATTTTCTGCTGTACCCAAACCTTTGAAAACTTCTGCAACTTAAAGAATAAAAAGTCATCTTCTGTTTGCCCTTGAAAGTGAAAGGACTAGAGCCATAGCACAGTGGGTATGGCACTTGCCTGCACCCAGTCAACCCAGGTTCAATCCCAGGCATCCCATATGGTCCCCCAAGCACCACCAGGAGTAATTCCTGAGTGCACAGCCAGGAGTGACTCCTGAGCATTGCCCGGTGTGACCCCCAAAAAAAAAGATTTCCATCTATCAAAGAGTGTTAGTGAGCTCCAGTGGGTGGGAGCTTGCACATGGCAGACCTAGATTTTATTCTCAGCACCCCATATAGTACACCGAACTTGCCAGGAGTGACCCCTGAGTGCAGAGCCAGGAGTAAGTCCTGAGCACAACTCAGTGTGCCCCTACAACAAAACCAAACCAAAACAAGACAAGACAATGGCAAAGTTCTGGGGGGGAAAAAAAGAGATATGACAGGTAAGAGGTTTTCTTCTTGTTTGTTTTAAGCCTCTCTTTTCTGGAACACATACCTAGAAGGGGAGCAGTTACATTTTTTCCAAGAGTCAGCTGATGTGGGTGGCACTGTTTTCACACAACATGATCTAGCCCACAGGGAACGGCTCAGAGAGCCCATTTGTGTCCCCCTGGAGAAAGCTAGCCCTGTGAGAACTTCCCGGAGGAGCAGCCCACAAAGATATGGATGGCCCATGAGTTTCCTCTCAATCCCAGGACCTGTCGAAGCAACTCATTGCAAAGAGCTCCTACTCCACACTTCCACGGGAAGTGGGGAAGGGGGGCAGGAAGTTACCCAAGAAGGCAATCCTGGAGTTAAAAAAATTTAGTTTTTTTTTTTTTTTATTTTGGTTGGTTGGTTGGTTGGTTTGTGTTTTCTCGGTAATCCTTTCCAGAACTGCATAACAGTTTGGGAGCTATCATGCTGAGAACAGTTCTTGGAAGTCCAAGAGCACCACCTTCTGCTTCCAGTACGAAGAAGCACTTTCCCCGGAGTGTCACTGACTGAACCCTCCAAAATTATCTTTTCTTCTAAAAGTCAAACCATGCAGCCTTTCACTTTCAAACATGCCACCCCCCAGAAAGCATTCTGACTGTCCATAGGTGAAATGAAAGGTAAGTCTTTGTGTATGTCATTACTAGTATCAGATGGGTGAAATTTAAAAAATGCATTTATATTTTCTTTCAACTCCTCAGGACGCCTCTCTCATTTCTCTTTGGAGCTGCTGCAGGGTACTGAGGCTTCTGAGTTTTAATTCTCCTTGGCTGCATGCCACTGAAAATAAGTTCATTGTGCCTTGTAATAAAGAAAAGGTGAATTCTTGCCCAACCAGAACTAGTTATAAATTACCAGCTATTTAGCCCACTAAATAAGCATGAGTTTGGGAGAGGATATTTCATTAGGACAAAGAAAGTAGAAAATTGAATCAATGAAGGAGTAAAAAAACATTGGGTGATGTTTGGGCCATCGCAGGTCCCCAACAGAACTGGGGGTCCATTGGGTACCCTGGTCACATTCAGGGCTGAACACCTCTCCTCCAGCTGATAAACAAGGAACCACAAGCACAGTTCTACAAAATCCAAGGCTTTAATTCTACACACACACACACACACACACACACACACACACACACACACAACAAAAAAAAAACACACACACAGACAACTTACTCCAACTCAACTTCACACAGACAGACAGACAGACAGACAGACAGACAGACAGGCAGGCAGGCAGGCAGACAGGCAGACGAGACAGACTGACTGAACCCCAAACTGGTGGAGATCAGTCCTATACAGAGGCTGGGGTCAGGGCTTTAACCAAAGGTAAAGACTTTTTTCTAAAACAATGAGGTAAAACCAGCTCCCTTTTACCAGTGAAATATCCCCAGGAGGCCATGCCCCTGCTTCAGAGGGCTAATGGGCAGAGACCCAGGTACACTGATTTTCTCTCTACCTTGACTGATGAACAATTGAAATATCAGTAATATTACTAGTCATTTTGCATAAGCAAAGCAAGAGAGACAAGCATATATCACACCTGAAATTAAATGTATAGGGTGATCTTTCCTGGGGAGATCACATCATATGACCCAGACTATGTTCCCCTAACCAGATTGATCATCTCCACTTCCTCAGGGTCCAATCCTCTGCTACCTATATTTGTTTCAAAACAGAGCTCATTCCTGGATCTTGTTCTTATCTCTGGGTCAGGCCCTGGGTCACTTTTTAGAGCTTAAAGCCGGATCGTTGTGCAGAACACTTAGCTGTCCCATATCAAGGCACAGGGTATCTCTTTTCTTGGTTCCATCCAGTCCCTCAAGGGACCCTCTGTGGGAATGTGAGGAATTAGGTTCAATCTAAAGGTACTAAGGGGGCCAGGGCGATAGTCCAGCGGTAGGGTGTTTTCCTTGCACGTGGCCGGCCTCTGCCGGCCCGGTTTGATCCCCAGCATCCCATATGGTGCCCCAGCACCGCCAGGAGTAATTCCTGAGTGCAGAGCCAGTAGTAACCCCTGAACATTGCCGGGTGTGACCTAAAAAGCAAAAAAAAAAAAAATAAAAACAAATAAAAAAATAAAGGTACTGAGGTTTACAGTTGGGAAATATGACGGAAACCCAGGAGTAAATAACTCAGAGTTA
>JAJIBD010014720.1:0-36051 GCA_021461705.1 Cryptotis parvus | reverse complement strand
TTTTTTTATAAATTTTTTATTTTTACAATTACAAAGATATACAATTAAAAAGTTCATATTTGGGTTTTTGGTCATACAGTGTTGCAGCACCCATCCGCCACCAGTGCCCATCTCCCACCCCAACGTCCCCAGTTCCCTCCCCCCCCCCCAGCCCTCCTCCATGGCAGGTTCTTTATTTCTTTCCATTTCTCGTTTCTCTTTTCCTTCCCCTCAGACTATGGATTACAGAACATACATTAAAGGGTTGTCATGTGTATCTTTTGCCTCTATTTAATGCTCAGTTCTAGATTGGCATAAGTACCCTCAACAATTGTTAGCACACTATTCCATTTTCTGTCTTACCTAGCCTCTGACTCCCACACGTTTGTGATAATTTCCACCTTTGACAGGGACCTCCTGATGTGTGTTTCACTTGACCTTGGATATTGGTATCATAATATGTACCAATATATTTATGTTATGCAGATAAATGCAGTCATTCTGTATCTGTCTCTCTCCTTCTGGCTAATTTCGCTCAACATAATCTTCTCCATGTCCATCCATTTGTAGGCAAATTTTATAACTTCATTTTTCCTAACAGCTGCATAGTATTCCACTGTGTAGATGTACCAACGCTCTTTATCCAGTCATCGATTTTCGGGCACTCTGGTTGCTTCCAGATTCTGGCTATTGTGAATAATGCTGCTATGAACATAAAAGTAGGGATGGTGTTTCCGCTGCGTATTTTTGGCTTCCCAGAGTAGATTCCCAGGAGTGGTATGGCTGGGTCAAATGGGAGTTCAATTTCTAGTCTTTGGAGGAAAATCCATATTGTTTTCCAGAAAGGCTGTACCAGCTGGCATTCCCACCAACAATGGATGAGTGTCCCCTTTTCCCCACACCCACGCCAGCACTTGTTGTTCTTGCTCTTTTGAATATGTGCGAGTCTCTGTGGTATAAAGTGGTATCTCATTGTTGTTTTGATTTGCATCTCTCTGATGATTAGTGATGATGAGCATTTTTTCATATGTTTTTTGGCCATTCGAATTTCTTCCTTGCTGAAGTTTCTGTTCATTTCTTCTCCCCATTTTTTGATGGGGTTGTTTGTTTTCTTCTTGTAAAGTTCTACCAGTGCCTGATATATCCTGGATATTAACCCCTTATCAGATGGGTATTGGGTGAATATTCTTTCCCATTCTGTGGACTGCTTTTGTATCTTAGTCACTGTTTCTTTTGAGGTGCAGAAGCTTTTTAGTTTCATGTAGTCCCATATGTTTATCTTTTCTTCTAGTTGCTTTGTTAGTGATGGTTCATCTTTGAAGATGCCTTTAGCTTCAATGTCGTGGAGGGTTGTTCCCTATATTTTCTTCAATGTACTTTATGGATTCAAGTCTGATATTGAGATCTTTAATCCACTTTGATCTGATTTTTTGTGCATGGTGTTAGACACAGGTCCAAATTCATTTTTTTACATGTCGCTGCCCAGTTTTCCCAACACCACTTATTGAAGAGGCTTTCCTTACTCCATTTTAGACTCGTTGCACCCACGGATAGCTAAATCAATCCTCGGGAAAAAGAAGATGGGAGGCATCACCTTACCCAACTTCAAACTGTACTACAAGTCAGTAGTAATTAAAACAGCATAGTATTGGAATAAAAACAGACCCGTGGACCTATGGAATAGAATTGAGTATCCTGACACCCAACCTCAAACACATGATCATTAGCTCATTTTTTAGAGAGATGGAAATTGGAGTTTATGAAATATAAGCAGGTTGCCTAATGTTACGAATCCACAAGGTCAGGATCCCATCCCAGTCCCAGCATCTATTCTCTTACCCAGCAGTAGCATTTGTAAATCTTTCTTGTTTTTTTAACAAGATATAAAAAGAAGCCACTTAATTAATTCAATTAAATGAGAGTATCTCAGACTCCTGGGGATTTTTTGAAGCATTAATGGGAAAAACAGAGGAGTAAGAAAATATCTGCCACACTCAAACTACACTTATAAAATTATTGAAATATAAGATTCCTCCCTTCCACAAAAAACACTTTTACCAAGAATTTAATCTTGCAATATTGGCCTTGGAAAACCCTCTACATTCATATAGTCCAGTGTCTTCAATTTTGAAGTAGGCAAGAGACCTAGAAAGTGGTTCCCAGCATGATTGTTAGCCACCCCCCTCCATTCCTAGAGCAGTGTTCTTTCTGTGCATACTCTCCACATGCATGCCAAAAAGTCTCCACTCTTTCCAAGAGTATGCTTGAACAACAATTCCAGGAATAGTGTGTCCTAGGAGCCTAAGCTCTTCCATATGTCGAGCTGAATTTCTGCTTCCCTCTCTCTCTCTCCTCCTCATCAGTCCTGGTTTGACTCTCTGGAGACATATTCAGACATTCTTCAGACATTCCAATTTTAAAGCCAGGAAAATATCTGAGTTTGGGTTATAAATTTAGCTGTCTTGTGTCTCCCATGTGCTCATTTCCTCATAACTTCTTCAACTTTAATTTATTCTTCATAACGACAGTTTATGCTGTCTGCTTTTTTCTATGGCCCAACTGATGCCTTCTTAGTCTCCAGTGACAAGTATAATGCGACCTGAACCAATTGGCCTTTGTGCAAGGCAGATTAGAATATCAGTTCTTTCCAGTACTTGCAATACACATGTAGGGAGCCCCAAGCAACACTTTCCAAAACTGCAAAGTGAACAAATCGCTAGATCACAAAATGCCTGATACCTAAAAACAAGGAAGTTTCTTGGGGAAGTCACTGTCATTGACTAAAACAGTAAAACAATTTTCATTGATTTCCATATTTCATCAGTGTAGATTCAAACATCTTTATCAAAATAATGATTCTGAACAATAGAGATGTATATTCAAAGGTTTACAATCATCATCTATATGTGTCTCACAGTCAAGGAAGCCTCCATACCTCAGTTGGCCATCTGAGTGGACGGGATCAATGAATGCATTATTCACATGAACCTCCTGTGCAATACAGAATTTTCATCTACAATATCTTATCTCCAATAAACACTTTCCTCCTAATTCCCTACCCTGTCTCATTTTACCACTGTACTTTACCATATGGACTCCACAGTTGACTCTGATTCAATCCCAGCACTACATTTAACCCCCTGATCAGGAGTGAGACCTGAGAAAAGAGCCATGAGTAATCTCTGGGAATTTACTGATGTAGCCATTAGCCTCCACCTCAAAAATTTTGTCCAGCTCATATGGACTCAGTAGGATAGCTGATGTTAAGCAAACATTGTAAGAAGTCAAAATATTTTACCATAACATTTTCAGCTCTCTCCATTCCATTTTAGCCATTGGTTTAATATAACAGTTCATTCTTTTCCTATATATTAATTCTTAATATATAGGAAACTAAAGTCTTCCCTACCAAATCGACCAATGAACTAAATATAAAACTCGAAGTTATTCTATCTTTCAACATACTAGACATTTCTGCAAATCTGATACTGCTAACATTGTTTTATGTCTTGAATTTCTCCTTTTTAGTTTCTAGAATAGAACACTTCACATTTTCACTTCTTTTTGTTTCATCTTATAGACAATTTCTATGCACTTTCATTATTTCACTCCCCTCAAGCCTTCAACAATCTCAGTTTCAACACATCTTCCCCTAGTCTTCACAAATCTGTTCCAAGTAGATAATCTCCAGGACAGATCTGTATTTTGAGATCTAACTTTATATACTTTATTGGACAATACTATCTTAATTTCACAGTGCCATGTCAAATTCAACATATGGTAAATCCTAATCATCTTTGTCCCTGAAATGTGATGGCACTATGTATATTGATATTAATTCACTGGATCAATATCACCCTAGTAACTCGGGAAATAAAACTCTAATGATCTGACTCAATAAGTTCTTTTATAAGTACTGCCAAGTAGACTTTAATTTTATCATTAATTCCACTTCTCAAATATTTTTTTCTCTGTTTGGGGGCCACAACTGGAAGCTCTCAGTGCTTACACCTGGTTCTGTGCACAAGAATCATTCATGGTAGTTGGGGACTTAGGGGGTACCAGAGATAGAACCCCAGTTGACCATGTTCTAGGAAAATGCCCTAATTGCTGTACTATCATTCCAGTCCCTCTTCTCAAATGTTTAATGTGACGGTGTGTAACTCCTATAAATAGCCTTATATCAGGTATTATTAGCCAAGTGGGCCATAGGACCTCTGTTGCACTACTCAAATATGCTATGACAGCATGAATATAGTTACGGACAAGTCATAAATGAATGAGACCAGTGGTATTCCTAATAGAATGTTATTTGAAAAAAAAGCAATTTTTTCTGCTATATTTGTACCAAGAGTCATAATTCTCCTACTACTATTATAGACAGAATAACTTCACTTTCCTGAAGTTTGGCACTGAAAGTTAATCATAAATTTATAGCCACTGATTCCCAATAAATACTATGTTTTTTAAACAATATGTAAATATTTTGTAGATTTTTAAGCATACTTCTCCAACAAGTTGTCCTTTACTGCTGTTCCCTCCACCTGTGACATGCTGGCCAGCAGCTACTCTCTGATACTAAAAGCTTTAAAATGTAGGTATTTGACATGCTATAAGCTTTCAATGAGTCAGAAGTCAAAGCACACTAATGCAAAGACACACATGTGAATTTTATACACCAGGATTCTGTAGACTGATCAGTAGAAACAAAATATAAACACTGTATCAGCATTATTAATGAACCCAGAACATTTGGCTTGATGACTTAGCCAGCTGTTTTAGCAAACAATATGGACGTTCCTAAAAAAAACTTAATATTGAAGAACACAGATGCTAAGATCTACAATAAAATACTAGCAAATAGAATCCAAAGAGTCATCAAAATGATTATACACCATGACCAAGTGGGATTCATCCTGGGAATGCAAGGATGGTTCAACATCCGCAAGTCAATCAACATAATACATCATATCAACAAAAAGAAAAATAAAAACTATATGATCATATCAATAGGCGCCCAGAGAAGGCATTTGATAAGATTCAGTACCCGATCATGATAAAAAAAAATTCTCCGTAATTTGCATCTCACTGATGACTAATGATGATGAAAATTTTTTTCATATGTCTTTGGCCATTTGAACTTTATCCTTGACCCATTCATACCATTCCTGGGAATATACCCTGGGAAGCCTAAAATATGCAGCGGAAACACCATCCCTACTTTTATGTTCATAGCAGCTTTATTCACAATAGCCAGAATCTGGAAACAACCAAAGTGTCCCAGAATCGATGACTGGATAAAGAAACTTTGGTATATCTACACAATGGAATACTATGCAGCTGTCAGAAAAAAATGAAGTTATGAAATTTGCCTATAATTGGATGGACATGGAGAGGATCATGTTGAGTGAAATTAGCCAGAAAGATACAGATATAGAATGACTGCATTTATTTGCATGACATAAATATATATATGTATATATATGTACATATTATACCAATAGCCAAGATCAGGTGAAACATGGAACAGGAGGTCTTGTCAAAGGTGGGAATTATCAAAAATGTGTGGGAGTCAGAAGCTAGATAAGACAGAGAATGGAACAATGTGCTAATAATTGTCAAAAGTGCTGATACCAACCTGGAACTGAGCATCAAATACAGGCAAAAAGATACACATGACAACCTCTTAATGTATGTATTGTAATCCCACAATGTGGAAGGGAAGGAAAAGAGAAAGAGAGATAGAGAAAGAGAAAGAAATTAAGAAACCTGACACAGAGGCAAGCTAGGGGGGAAGGGAATCAGGGACATTGCTGGTGGGAAATTGGGGACTGGTAGAGGGATGGGTGCTGGAACAATGTATGACCGAAACCCAAATATGAACATCTAATGAACATCATTTAACTGTATATCTTCACGGTGGTATAATAAAATATTTTTAAAAAATAAAAAATAAAACTGAAAACTGATTTTGCAGGGAAAAAATTATCCGTTAAATGAGGATTGAAGGAACCTTACTCGATATAATACAGGCTATCAACAAGCCCACAGCGAGCATCATTCTCAATGGGGAAAACCGAAAGCCATCCCCTTAAGATCAGGGACAAGACAAGATTTCCCACTGTCAGCACTTCTATTCAATATAGCAATGGAAGTACTTGCCATAGCAATCAGGGAAGAAAAAAGACATTAAGGGCATCCGGATAGGAAGGGAAGAAGCCAAGTTGTCACTATTTGCAGATTACATGATATTATACCTGGAAAACCCTAAACTCTCTACCAAGATGCTCCTCGAAATAATAGATTCCTACTGTAGAGTGGCATAGTACAAAATCAATACCCAAAAGTCAATGGCCTTCCTATATGCAAACAACGAAAGAGAAGAAAGGGACATTAAAGAGATTATCCCATTCACAATTGCACCACAGAAAATCAAATACCTAGGAATCAGTTTAACAAAGAATGTAAAGGATCTCTACAAAGAAAACTACAAAACATTAGTTCAGGAAATAAAATAGGACCTGAGGAAATGGAGACAAATTCCCTACTCATAGATGGGAAGGATTAACATTATCAAAATGGCAATACTCCTAGAAATTTATACAGATTAAATGTGGTCCCTATAAAGATACCCATAATGTTCTTCAAAGAAATTGAACAAACACTCCTTAAATTTATATGGAATAATAAACCCCCACGAATAGTTAAACCAATTCTTGGGAAAAGCGGATGGAAGGTATCACTTTCCCCAACCTCAAACTCTTCTACAAAGCAGTTGTAATTAAGACAGTGTGGTTTTGGTATAGAGACAGAGCCGTAGATCTATGGAATAGAACTGAATATCATGAAACATACTCTCAAATATACAACTACTTAATCTTCAATAAAGGAGCAAAAATATTAAGTGGAACAAAGAAAGCCTCTTCAACAAATGGAGCTGGAAAACTGGGCAGTTATGTGCAAAAAAATGAACTTAGACCTCCCTTCTAATACCATGTACAAAAGTCAGATCAAAATGGATTATAGATCTCAACATCAGACATGAATCTATATGGTACATCGGAGAAAATATAGGGAAAACGCTGTACGACATTGAAACTAAAAGCATCTTCAAAGACGACACACCACTACCAAGCAAATGGAAGCAAAGATAAACAATGGGATTATATAAAATTGAAAAGATTCTGCACCTCAAAAGAAACGGTGACCAAGATACAAAGACAATCCACAGAGTGGGGAAAAATATTCACCCAATTCCCATCTGACAAGTGGTTAATATCTAGGTTATATCAGGCTCTGGTAGCACTTCACAAGAAAAAAAGTCAACCCCATAAAAATGGGGAGAACAAATGAACAGAAGCTTCCAAAAAAGAAGAAATTCGAATGGCCAAAAGGCATATGAAGAAGTGCAAGATCTTCATCATTAATCATCAGGGAGATGCAAATCAATATAATAATGAGGTACCATCTCACACCACAGAGATTGGCACACATCCAAAACAGCAAGAACAACCAGTGCTGGTGTGGATGCAGGGAAAAAAGGGACTCTCATCCACTGTTGGTGGGAGTACTGCTTGGTCCAGCCCTTTTTGGAAAACAATATGGACATTCCTTCGAAAACTATATATTGAGCTCCCATTTGATCCAGCAACACCACTCCTGGGAATATACTCTAGAGATGCAAAAACACATAAAAGAAACACTATCTGTACTTCTTTATTCATTGTGGCGCTATTCACAATAGCTAGAATCTGGAAATAACCTAAGTGCCCGAGAACAGAGGACTGGCTAAAGAAATGGTGGTAAATCTACACAATGGAATATTATGCAGCTGTCAGAAAAGACGAAATTATGAAATTCACCTGCAAATGGATGGAAATGGAGACTATCATGCTGAGTGAAATTAGTCAGAAGGAAAAAGACAGGTATAGAATGACTGCATTCATTAATGAGATGTAAATATATACCAGTGTTTTACTAAATGTGGGAATTGGTAATGTCAGACTAGAACTCACCATTGAATATACACAAAGAGACTTAAATGATAGCCCTAAATATCTGCAGGCTAGCCCCAATGTGTAAAGAAGAGGAAGAGAGATGCAAAGACATAGAGACAGAGAGGGAAAGAGAGGATAAGGCAGCCTGGGGGTGGGCGGGGGGGGGTGTGTGTACACTGGTGGTGGGAATGGGGCACTGGTGGAGGGATGGGTGCTGGAATACTGTATTACCAAGAGACTATTATGAACACCTTTGTAATTGTATGTTTCACTGTGGTATAATAAAAAAAATTTAAAAATTTGATATTGAGTTCTCATTTAACCCAGCAATACCACTCCTGGGAGTATGCGGGGAAGCCAAAAACACACAGCAGAAACACCATTAGCACTATACACAATAGCCAGAATCTGGAAGTAACCCGAGTTCCCGAGAACAGAAGACTAGATAAAGAAACTCTGATACATTTACACAATGGAATACTACGCCGCTGTCATGAAAAACAAATGATGAACTTTGTCTACAAATGGATGGACATGGAGTCTATTACACTCAGTGAAATTAGTCAGAAGGAAAAGGATAGATATAGAATAACTGAATTCATTTGTGTAATATATTTTAAGACTACTATCCAAGACTAGGCAAAACAGGACCCAGGAGGACATGTCAAGGGTAGCAATCTACCATAATGTGTGGGGGAAGTTAAGCAAGATACAGACTGGATTAGTTGGTCAATAATAGCTGGAAATGGTAATGTGATGCTAGAGCTTACTGTTGAAATTAGACAAAGAGATATGCATGATAGCCCTTCAGTGTATGTATTGCAAACTACAATGTGCAGAAGAAAGGGGGGAAGAGATAGAGAGATAGAGAGAAGAAAAGGGGCTGCCATAACACAGCAGGTGAGGGTGGGAAAAGGAAGGAAATGGGGACATTGGTAGTAGGAAACATGTACTGGTGAAGGGATGGAGTGCGGCAACATTGTAAGAATGAAACCCAATCATGAACAGCTTTGTATGTTTATTTCGTGTTGCTATTAAAATCATTTTAAAATAATAAGTAAGTAAATAAATAAATAAATAAGTGAATAAATAAATAAACATGTGTAATTAAAGATATACTAATTCAGGGCTTAAATATATAAATAATATAGGGTTAAGTAAGTACTTCCCTTACAAATAGCCAATTTGTTTGGCCATTCCCGGCCTCCCATGGAACCACCAAGCAAATTTTCAGAGAACTGCCAGGACATTTCTCTCAGGTGTCTAAGCATTGCTTGGGGGCTCCCCTCCCTTCAAAAGATATGCTAGTACCAAAGGATTCCCAGAGGAGAGCAGAAGATCATTGTGTCCACATTTGACACACACTCCTAAATCTTCAAGTGATGAATATAAGAAATATACTCTTAGCACTAGTTATGAGTGTTATTATTTATCAAATTAAGATGAAGTTTCAGTGTGTGCTTACTTATCTTATTTTCAATGGAAAGTTAGATACCTGTATCAATATTAATTTGATTCCACCAGCCATTACCTGTACCCCCAAAGAAAGATACATTTCTTGGAACACCTTGCAAAATTCAAAGTAACTTTTTAAATATTTCGTGACTATTTTTAGGTATGCATGGTAAAAATCCATAATAAATATAATTATCTTAACTTGAACTAATCTACATGGTACAATAAGGAAAATGGGAAAAGGAAAATAAACTTTTAATTGATTCAAATTGCATAAAACTTATAAAATTATCAGAAAGACTAACTTTCTCAGGATAAAAAAGTGGAGAGAGCTTAGAGATGGGGTCAGTGCCAGAACCATTATGAACTAACTCTGGGAGTGAATGCAAGATTATCTGGCAGCAAAACAGCACTGCTACCTGGAGGTTTCTCACATCCAATCTTTCAATTAATACTCCAAGAATAACCTTTAGGGAGGAATAATAGAATGGCCTGGCTTCAAAATTAGAGAAGGAAATTCATGAGGCTTTTATCAAGAATCCCCCCCAAAGTAAGCCATTTCATAATTTATTTGGAAAATTACCCCAAGTGTGCTGTTGTATCTAAAAATCTCTAAGGGCTATAAGAGTACTCCCACCACCACCACTCCTGGCAACCAGCACCATATCCTGTTGACCTACCATCAGCTTTATCATCCATCCAAATATTAACTTCACACTGTGCTATAATGAAGAGGAAATTTTGCATATCATTAAATGCTTTCATAGGCAAATAGTGCTGTATGTCACTGGCAGACCTTGGCGGCACTAAGCCGATAGTATTAGTTTTGCTTCAACATCTAAAGAGCCATAGATTGTTCTGAAACCTATACTTTTTTTCTCTAAAGTAAGGCAGCTTCTCAAATGGATGTTTACATTTTTATATCTGGGGTATTTATCTTTATTAAATGTTTAATTAGTAGTCCTTATTTTCTAATAATAAGCAGAATTGTGGAAAAACGAATTAAAACATGAGACTTTTAAAGATACATATTTCACTCCTTCAACAAATATCTGAGAAGGTCCTCTCCATAAAAGTACAGGATTTGAACCGGAGAGATGGTTCCTTCATTAAAAGTACAGGACTTGAACCAGACAGATGGTTCAATGAGCTGAGCACATGTTTGACATATCAGATACTCAAGTTGGATGCCCAGGAGAGCATATTGTCCTCTGAGCACCACCAGAAGCAACCACTGAGAACTGCCTGGAGAAGTCCTTGAACACCATGAGGTATGTTTTGAACATCCCTTCCCCCAAAAAAAAAACAATTCTAAGATTTAGTAATCTCCCTATTTGTAAGTTCATGAACTTTAAAGAGAATAACAAAGCAAAAATTATTAGAAACTGTTTGAAGGGACATTGATAAATCCCTATTGCAGGAAGGAGCAATGAAATTTTTCACCCTCCTTTTATTCTTCCATTTTGAATTTAGTCATTAAATGAACTCCAAGACATGGGAGATGAATTATCTACCACTTCCTTAGAGAAAAATTGTTTTTTGTTAAAGAGTGAAAGTTATCCCCTTTAATGTAGAAAACACAATGGCAACTGACAATGCAATTTGCAATAACATTTTTCTATGACTGTTAACATAAAAGCAACAAGCAATAAAATGGATTTTAAAATGGACTTTTAAATGGAAGTTTTGTAATGTCTGTGAATCCCAGTAAGTATTTACTTAGATGTTTTGAAAAAAAATCACTTTATTTTGAGTTTAATTATTTTATATTTCTTTAAAATCATAACTTTGCAGGATAAATCAGCAAATCATACAAGGTCCCAGACCAAGAAGCTAAATAGTCAACAATAATTTTCTCTATAATTTCATAAAAATTCTTTGCCTTCAGGGTTCTCAGGCACCATGCAAATCTTTTACAGGAAATCTGTGTGCAGTATAGAAGCTTTTTTAGTTTCATGTAGTCCCATATGTTTAACTTTGCTTCCAGTTGCTTTGTTAGTGGTGTTTCTTCTTTGGCGATGCCTTTAACTTCAATGTCGTGGAGGGTTTTTCCTATATTTTTTCAATGTACTTTAAGGACTCAGGTCTGATATTGAGATCTTTAATCTATTTTGATCTGAATTTTGTGCATGAGTGGGAAATAATATTCACTCAAAAACCATCTGATAAAGTGTTAATATCCAGGATATATCAGGCACTGGTAGAACTTTTTATAAGAAGACTACAGCAAACCCCATCAAAAATGGGAAGAAATGAAAAGAAACATCCAAAAAGAAGAAATTTGAATGGCCCAAAGGCATATGAAAAACTCATCACTAATCATCAGGGGGGATACAAATCAAAATAAAAATGAGATATCATCTCACAATACTGAGACTTGCACATATATCCAAAATAACAAGAACAACAAGTGCTTGAGGGGAGAAAGAGACTCTCATCCATTGTTAGTGGGAATGTCACTAGTACAGCCCTCTTGGAAAATAATATGGACATTCATCCAAAAAACAGAAATTGAGCTCCCATTTGACTGCAGCCGATTACCCCCCTGGGAATATAACCTAGGAGGCAAAAACCCACAGTAGAAAAACCATTTTCACTTCCATGTTCATAGAAGCACATTTACAATAGCCATAATCTGGAAACTACCAGTGTTCCTGAGAACAGACGATTGGATAAAGAAATGTGGTACATCTACACAATGGAATGCACCTGTTAGGAAAACAAAGTTATGAAATTTGCTTATAAATGGATAGACATGGATATTATCATGTTAGTGAAATTAGTCAGAGGGAACAGGACAGATATAGAATGACTGCTTTTGTTTGCAGGATATAAAAATAGTATGATACCAATATCCAAGGCCAGGCAAAGCATGGATCAGGAGTTCTTGTCAGTGGGGGGGAATCTGCCACAAAATATTTTGTGTAAGTTTTATCTTACACAAAATATGTAAAGTCAAAATTTAGGTAAGACAGAGAAAGGAATAGTGTACTAATAATTGTTGGGAATGATAATACCAGCAGACCAGCCTAGAACTGAGCATTGAATATAGGCAAAGGGATATACAAGAGAGAACCTCTAAATGTATGTATTGGAAGCCACAATGCATAAGAGAAGGTAGAGAGAGGAGACATATATATATATATATATATGTATGTATATATATATATATATATATAGAGAGAGAGAGAGAGAGAGAAGAGGCAAAGTTCTTTCATAGAGGCAGGCTGAGGGAGGGGTAGGGCATCAGGGGACATTGGTGGTGGAAAATGGGTACTGTTGGAATGATGGGTACTGGAACACTGTATGACTGAAACACAAACATGAACATCTTTGTAATTGTATATCCCATGGTGGTATAATAAAAAAATTGAATCTGTGTGAAAATTCCAGGGATTGTGTGCAATAGCACTAGTTTAGTACAGTAAAAACTATTTTGAGGGTCAAAATCTCGTCTTGTGTCATTTTTCTAAACTCTAATTGGTATGTATAGAGGTTAATGATTTAGTATTGGAATTGTACTGTTACAACACAATAAGTGCAATTTGTTCTCACTAGGTAATGAATCCTTTCTTAGTTATAGCAAAGGTTAATAAAGTGATTCTTTAGTCCAGAGTGGTAGAGTTTTGAATAAAGTTTTATCTTACATTCCAGATAGCATTCACAATGTTAAGGTACCTATAGAAGTCTGAAAAACCAGTACAAGACATTGTTACAAGGAAAATTTTCACTCCATACCTTAAAGTGGGACCACATATGCATTTCTTGTCTAAATATGGAAACCTAGAAAGGATCTTTTAATTCTCCTCTCACCTCCTTTAAATTCTATAGCCAATCTTGGGAAGCCGGCTCCCATCATTCCTACCTCTTCCCTCTCTTGCTATTTCTTAGCTCTTCAAGGCAAAAATTACCCACCAAAGATCAGAAAATTGTGGGAGTGGTGTAAGGGGTTAGACCTTACATGTCTTCTTTGTAGCTTTTAATAATCTTTTGCTTTAGTTGTCCCTGGAAAGGTTCATTCTGACTGCTCAGTACCTTTGTAAAAAAGTTGATTGAGGTTTTTGATTTACAATATTGTTGATTATTGTTTTTCATGCCCATAATTCCAATACCATGCCTAAAAGTGCATTATTTATTTTAAAAACAAAAAATACATGTGTGCATACTGGAAAAGTCATTAAATAGAATCATGTGCTGACTTGTGACATAGATTGAATAATCTTAGCTATCTGACCTGGACAAGCAACCCTGCGTCTCCCTGTCCAACACAGTAGTGGTCTTTGTGAGCTCCACTCCTTTACATAAGTTGACTGGAAAGAAAGTTCCAAATGGTCAAAAGCTCTAAGAGGCCATACTTTGTTTCATTTACTGTCTGAATCCCGGCCACCACAACCTATAATTGTATTTCATGCTCACGTTGGGAATAAATTTGGGAGTTATTATCGTCTGATTATACCTGAATTGGTGACTGATACAATTAACAAGTCCCTCTACTTTCTTTCCTTTATGGCATCAAAATGAGAATAGTCAATTTTACACATTTAGACATCAGGGCAGGCAGGGAAGGTTTCAATTAGTATGTGATCTGGTTATTGTTTACAAATGATTGGTCAGGGCGTTTTCAGAAACTCCTTCGATCTTGCAAGGCTGTTGATGCTGGCCTTGAGACTCTCACTCCACTTCATCATCCTTAATTTCCTGACTTCAGCTCTTCTGTTTACAAGCATAGTTCCTCAATATCAACAGGAAAGAGCAGAGGGATTTGAGAGGAAATTAAAGTTTTGAAACCTCTAGCTCACTGGTGGAGATTCAAAGAACAAGAGATTACTCATGCCATTTGACTGAATTAGCACAGTGCTGGAGGTAAGTTCTCAAATACAGCTGAAATGTGGAAGCATCCACTAGCCTAGTTTGACACTCTTGCTTTAGAGAAATTACTGGAACTAGGTAAGATAGCAAGTTAGAGAGATGATTTCCCCAAAGCAGAATGGTTGTGGGATAGGACTGTTGAATAGAAGCACAAATGGTGAGTAAAAAATTTCCTATGGCTAACACTAGCTTTATGACATGAATCCCTTCTTCCTAGGCCTGCTATGAAATGTTCAGTCAAACATTTTTTGTGTACCGCCACCATGTCTCTGGAAGTATACCCCTTTGGAGCATACAGGATGAGAAATTGAACTATAACTGCTGTTTGCTTAAGACAACGTAAGGTGTACAGAAGTCAAAAACAAAGAGACCAGGCAAAATGGGCCATAAGGATTTGTCAAGAGTTGGAATTCCCCACAATGTGTTGGGGCAGAGGGTAGGTAAAATAAATAAGGGACCAGTTTGACAATAATAGTTGGAAATAGTAATGATAAACTAGAACTGAGTACTGAAATTAGGTAAATGGATATACATTATAACCATTCAGTGTCTTTATTGCAAACTGCAATGAGCAAAAGGAGAAAATGAAGAAAAAAGACAGAGAGAGAAGAAAAGTGCCTGCCATTGAAGCAGTTTTGGGGTTGGGTGGGAGGGATATTGGGAAAATTGGTGCCTCGGAATATGCGCTGGTAGAGGTACGGGTGCTGGAACACTATAGGACTGAAACCCAATCATGAACAGCTTTGTAATGGTCTATTGCACAGTGCTTCAATAAAACAAAAAATAATAAATCATTTTAAATGGTGGTATAATAAAAATGGAAAAAATAATGAGCAAGGAAAAAAAAGACAGAGGCTACCAACGTTCAAAACCAAAATAATGCTAAATGCAACCATAAAATGCAATACAGAGTTACAGAATAAGATAATGATGCAAATAAATAAATAAAACAAGGGGTTAATTTACATTTCAGTTATACAAAGACAACTGGAGGAATACATCTGTGGGTGTGGGGGAGACATTTCTATTCCATACCAAAATATTGGTGGAAAATTATTTACATGTTCACAGAAATTCCTGAGCCAGATTAACCCTAGCATCTAAAGGCCCTGAAACTACCAATCATAAGAGTGAAAATATAGGTTTAGGAAAATATCTCTCTTTGGTTAGAGTCCAAACCTAACCCAGGTAGAAAATTACTGAGTCTTTACTTCTACGGGAAAAAATTCTAGGCTCACCTTTTTGTGTGATCCATCTGCTGGATATCTTTGCTAATACCTCTTGTTCTGCCCTTTAGTTTCCCTGGAAGATGACTAAATGATTCCCAAAAGATCATACTGTGGCCGTTATCTTTTTTAAAGCCAAACATCTGGGTACTTCTAGATGATTAGAAAATATTTTTTGAGATTCATCTGTGTTTCTGGAATAATTATGAAATAAATATGAGTGGAACTATGTCATCACAGTCATTTCCCTGATACCCACCACCTACACAAATTAGTTCTAGTACAACAGCCCTTGCTACTCGTCCATTTTCTCCAGAATGTAGGCGGAAATATGACTTTGTTTTAGTTTTAAGAGATCTCTCTATGAAGCTCCAAATGTGAAGTACAAATGATATTGATAAACCTGCAGCTTTACCAAGGCATACAAGCCAAATAGTGTCCCCCAAAATTTTCCATCTTCTCACCCCACATCTAAGACTACGTTAAAATACGTGTGAAGGGGTCATTGCAGATGTGATTAAGGATCTTGGTATGGGATGCCTCCTAGAAGATCTTAGTGATCACAGTGAAATTGCAAGGATTCTTTTAAGTAAAAGAAAGATGCAGGAAGGTTAGGTGAAGGGATATGGAGGTCAGCGGTCATAAACAACAGAAATGATGGAAAGGTTACATGACATCCTGTTGTTCATTGATTTGCTCAAGCTGGCACCAGTAACATTTCCATTTGACCCTATCACGTGCCAGTGCAGCCCAATGGCATCTGGTTGCTTCAGGAATACAAAGAGCCTCAAACCGTTCGTTCAGGGTCTTGGCGAAGAAGTCTGACCATCTAGTAGGTGGTCGGCCACATGATCTTTTTGACAACCTGTGGGATCCAGTCAGTAACGGCTCTAGTCCAGCGGTCATCTCCAAATCTCATTACATGTCCAGCCCATCTGATTTTCTTTTTTTTTTAATTTATTTTAATTTTTTATTTTTACAATTACAAAGATATACAATTAAAAAGTTCATATTTGGGTTTTGGTCATACAGTGTTCCAGCACCCATCCCGCCACCAGTGTCCATCGCCCACCATCAACGTCGCCGGTTCCCTCCCCCCAGCCCTCCTCCACAGCAGGTTCTTTATTTCTTTCCATTTCTCTCTCTTTCTCTTTTCCTTCCCCTCCAGCCTATGGATTACAGAACATACATTAAAGGGTTATCATGTGTATCTTTTGCCTCTATTTAATGCTCAGTTCTAGGTTGGCATTAGTACCCTAGACAATTATTAGCACACTGTTCCATTTTCTGTCTTACCTAGCCTCCTGACTCCCACACGTTTGTGATAATTTCCACCTTTGACAATACCTCCTGATATATGTTTCACTTGACCTTGGATATTGGTATCATAATATGTACATCAGAGTGCCCGAAAATCGATGACTGGATAAAAAGCTTTGGTACATCTACAGAATGGAATACTATGCAGCTGTTAGGAAAAAATGAAGTTATAAAATTTTGCCTATAAATGGATGGACATAAAGAAGATTATGTTGAGCGAAATTAGCCAGAAGGGGAGAGACAGATACAGAATGACTGCATTTATCTGCATAGTCCATCTGATTTTTGATGCCTTGGCAAATGAGACAGCGTCCCTGAGTCTGGAACAGTGATGGAGGTCAGAGCTCCAGATTCCTTCTCTCACTTGACTGAGGCGTGATATTCCAAGCATAACTCTTTCAATTCCTCTTTTGGGAGAACCTAGTAGCATTCTCATCCCTGCTTTCATAGGGCCCAGGTCTCTGAGGCATATCTTAATGCAGGGAGAACGGTGGAGTTGAAGAGATGTGCCCAGAGCCGGAGGTTCTTTGTCTTTTTTAGATATTTCTTTGATCCGTTTGAAAGCATTCCATGCTGCTCTCTTCCTCCTTCGCAGCTCAGGTTTTAGGTCGTTCATCATTTTGACTTCTCGACCTAGGTACACATAACTGCTGCATTCAGAGATTTTTGTTCCATTGAGAGTGAATGGGGCCTCTAGAACTAGTTCATTTCTCATGAACATAGTTTTGTTGAGATTCAGCTGTAGACCTATCTTTCCACATTTTTGGTCAAAGTCAGCCAGCATTTGTGCCTCTTGGCTAATGTTTGGTGTCATTAGAACGATGTCATCAGCGAAGCAGAGGTGGTGTAGTTGCCGACCATATGTCTTGACTCCCATTCCTTCCCATTCAAGGACTGCCAGTGGGACAACCGGGGGCACAGGCCATGTGTCCTCCAGTTACTTGGACCAGAGCTATAAATTAAAAAATATTTAGCTCACTAATTTTGTGATAATTTTTATAGCAGCATCACATGTTGGAACAGGAAGGTAAGTGTGAAGTATACTCGATAAAAGAGGAAATAAGAAAATGGAAAAAGCTCAATATTAACTGAGTGCTTTTTCCATCAGCAACTTGTATGTCTGTACATTTTTTAATAACAACTGAACAAATTCACGCCATTTCTTTGGTCAGAAAATGAAACAGAAAGATAGTACAGCAAGTAATATACCTGTCTTGCAAGTGGTGAACCCTAATTCAATATCTTGTATGGCATATGGTCCCCCAAGCATCACCAGAACTGATCCTAAGCACTCCCCAGTTTAGTCAAAACAAAACCCCCAAGCAAACAAAAAAGAACTTTAAAAGTGAAGAAATTTTCTCAAATCTTTTAATTATCTTGTGATATCTACAAAACTTCAGCACACATTTATCTGATTCTGAAACCATGATCCACAGTATATCACTATATTCTTCTGCATATTGAGGAATACAACACATGCATTTGATGTATTCCATCACTCAGGTATCCCACAGATATTCATTCAATGCCTGCTAACCCTCATGCATTGCTTGAGGATGCTCTACTGAACAAGACACAAATCAGTTGTTGTCCTCAATGGGTTGCAAAATGCATATAGAGGCAAATTCTGGTAACCACTAAATCACTTGTATCACTTCACTTGTCTTCCAGTTGTTCATCGATTTGGTCAAGAGGGCACCAGTAACATCTCCATACATCCTGTCACTTACTAGTATAGCCCAAGGGCATCTGCTCGCTCCAGAAACATGAAGAGCTTCAAACCATTCCTTCATGGGAATGAGGTCTATAATCATTACTGGTTTTTGGCATATCAAGAACCACACGGGTAGCTTGCCAGGCTCTGCCATGCGGGTGGGATACTCTTGTAGTAGCCTCTCGTCTCATGCATTTATTGATGAACACGGGGAAAGATTGGCTTTTCTGCTAGATGGAGGTCTGACGAACTGTGGAGTCTGAATGTTGAAAATGGTGGCCCTCATGATGTGGGGGTTCCTCTGGCTTCTTGCGAGACTCTGATGGGATGGAGAGCCAGGGCAAGAACCCGCCTTCCCTCCTGGGTGCCTCATGATCAGCTGGGCACAGGGAGAGCCGGTAGCATCTCTGCCCCATGTATCTGAGTCTCTGGACCAGGCATTTTGCAAATTATTAAATTTTTGGTGAGCACTGTTTTAGGAGTTTCAGAGTATTGAGCACTGTAGCACAAGTTAACTGCATTCCAATGTCTTATTACTATTGAAACACAATAATAATAACACTAATAATAATAATAGGGTAGGTGAGATGGTTCTGTTTTTTAACACAAAAGGAATTATTTCCTAAAGAAATTCTTACACACATAAAACAAGGAGCCATGCCATAGGCAATCTGTATTCACACTAACTAAAAGCTGGTTAACCATCTGTATATCCACCCATACATAAACAGAGGGGGATATATGAAGGAATACTACAATGGGAAAGAATCATTTAGACTCACAGGTCTCAAGATGGACAGAAGTCAAACTCTAGGCTGAAGGGAAACTGTTTTAATGGAGAGAGGTGAGGGCAGTTACACTTCTGGGCCTGGATATTTAGTAACCACAGAGCTGGAAGCAGCCCCAGAGAGGTGCAAGGTGTGGCACCAAATCAAAACCCAAAACAAAATCTTTAGCTAAGAGGTCCTAAAATCTTCCCTATGAAGCCAGATGCAGCTGATTTTTTTTTTTTTTTATGGTTCACACCCAGTAGTGCTCAGGGGTTAATCCTGGCAGCACTCAGGGAACCATATGGGATGTCAAGGATTGAACGTGTGGACTGCATATAAGGCAAACACCCTACCTGCTGTGCTATCATATCATTCCAGGCCCCGGTGGGAATATTTTTAAAGATATACAAATCTAATGGCTTTTCTGGCTAAAGTTTTCTATACACAAACGTAAACTGGCATAAAGAAGAAGCTAAAACGGTGAAGTAATCTGTATGTATGTACCACTAAATACATACATAGTAACAGCTACGGCAGAAAACAATAAGGTACTGTGAGTAGAAATAGGAAATAGATTTCCTCAGGAGAGCAGATGTAAACTCAGATCTGAAGAATGGTCTTCTATGGCTAAAACTACCTTTTCATGGCATTTGGGCCAGAGCCAACTGGATTCAGGAGCTACTCCCAGCAAAGTGCTCAAGCACTAATCCTGGAAGGGCTCTGAAGTACATGCGATGCCAGGGATTAAAGCCATTAAAGTGAAACATGCCAGGAGCCCTTTGAGATTGCTCCCAGACCTCCTCAAACTGCATTATTCAGCCCATGTTTCACAGCCTTATCATGCGATATGACAGGTGGGAGTATATAAGTGATCATACAAAGCTCTTAGTCCCATTTGCTAAGAAAGCCCCACATAAATGCATTCTCCATCCAAGAAAGTATGGGACCAGGTGTGAAGCCAAGCTCCAGATTGAAAATATTCTGATTTATGGCAGATCTCAGTCGGTAGTGTTACATATATTGAGAGTGTAATGATCCTAAAAAGATCAATATATTACGTGTAATGTCATTGTGATGACTTTGGTGGAATAAAAGATAGGAAGCACTCTATGGTATGGGACAGCACTGAGGGCAAGATGGGGAAAAGCAGACTTTGTTCACTTTGAATGAAAATGTGGCAAGCAGATGCCAAAAGGCAAAGAACAAATCAAGAACTGATTATGTGAAAGATCCATGCATATTAAAATGAATGACTGAGATTGAAGCACTACCCTGGCTTCCCACAAAACTCAGTTCAAATCTTTGTTGCAGTACAGGGTTTCCTGAGCACCACCAGAGGTCACTCCTGGGCCAGAAATAGTCCCTGAGCACTGCTGGGTATTACCCATCCTCTCTTTAATTTCTTATTTCCCTCTGCAAATAAAGAAATTAATGGACGTTGCTTACGTTATCCCTCTGAAATATGGCATGAATTTGAGTATCAGATTGGCCAATTTGAGTCATGCTCTGGAGTTTGAACCTCTAATTCTCCAGCCTCCTTCCTGTCTCAGAGCTGCAGAGATGCTAACTCCTACTGTGCAGGCAGTGCTCCATTGTCCCATCCTTGTGTTATTTGTCACAGGACCAGTTTCCTGATCCTCCAGCAACAACGGTAGTTGCATAAACCTCTTTTCCTGCCTTTCCCCTGCACATATACTATAAACTTATAGACTGTTATAACTGGACATTTTCCTCCATGAGGTTAAATTGCAATCATAAGCAATTGACTTGAATCATAAAGTGGAACTTCTTTGCTTAATAATTGCATGGCAGTTAGCACTTTTGAAATCTAAACCTCCATAAATATTACAATTGGTCAATCCCACTTCGGGAAGACAGTTTTAAAAAAGCATGTGCTCTTAAATGTAGACAAAGGGATATACATGATAACCCCTAAATGGTTTCATTACAAGTCACAATGTGTAAGTGAAGGGAGAGAGAGAGGAGGCAAAAGTACCTGACATAAAGGCAGTCTGGGGGAGAAGGGAGGGATTCAGGGTACATTGGTGGTAGAACATGTGCGCTGTTGGAGGGCTGAGTGCTGGAACACTATGACTGAAACCTAATCATGAACAATTTTGTAATTGTATATCTCATGTATTGTATATCTCGTGTAATTGTATATCTCATGCTAGGCCCCAGCAGAGCCTCACAAGAAGCCAGAGGAACCCCCACACCATTAGGGGCCGCCATTTTTCCACACCCAGACTCCCTCCTCGTCAGAACTCCACCCAGCAGAAGAACTGATCACAGCCTTGCTCTTCACCGACCCCCTGCAGCAGTTTTTCTAAGCCTGGCCCAGGTATGCCGATCCAGAGACTGACACACACGGGGCAGAGCTGCTACTTGCTCTCCCTGTGCCCAGCTGATCATGAGGCATCCGGGAGGGATGGCGGGTTCTAGCCCTGGTGCGCAACCCTGCAGAGCCCTGCAAGAAGCCAGAGGAACCCCACACCATGAGGGCCGCCATTTTCCACATTCGGACTCCCCTCTCTATCAGAACTCCACCCAGCAGAAGAGCTAATCACAGCCTGGCTCATGGCCGCGCAGTTCATCAATAAATGCTTGAGTTTTTTAGGTGACTACAAGATTATCCCACCCACATGACAGAGCCTGGCAAGCTACCCGTGTTGTATTTGACATGCCAAATACCAGTAACAATTATAGACCTCATTCCCATGAAGTGATGGAATGGTTTGAGGCTCTTTATGTTCCTGGAGGGGCAAATGCCCTTGGACTATCTCACATGTGACAGGACGTATTGAGATGTTACTGGTGCACGCTCGAGTAATTGATGATCTACGGGAAGTCAAGTGATCAAGTGATATCTCATGGTGGTATAATAAAATTGTAAATAAATAAATGAATGCATGATAGATAGATGGATGGATGGATGGATGGATGGATGGATGGATGGATGGATGGATGGATCGATCGATCGATCGATCGATGGATCAATGGATCAATGGATGGATCGATGGATGGATCGATGGATGGATGGATGGATGAATAAAAAATAAATGAATAAATGAATGAGTGAATGAATGAATGAATAAATGAATAAAAGCATGTATTCACTGTCCTTACTTGCTTGGTGGTATTTAGACTTCTTAGGATCCAGTTTTCAACTCTAAATCTGGCGAAGATCATGGCTAAGCCATCTATATTACTTTTCCCCTGTCCTCTATCTAGTCAGTTTCTTGGATACCCTCTCAATCACCTAAGAAGCAGAATAAAGTATTATTGCCCTCTATAATCCAAAGCCATCCTTTGCCGCTAATGAATGGTCTCCTGTATCTAGAACATATGTCTGTGTTCATGTGTTACCATAGCTTCCAGTAGGATCCAAAGGAAATGGTAAAGAACTGTATGACCAAAACCCAAACATGAACTTTTTAATTGTATATCTTTTTATTTGTATGGAGATGGGCACTGGTGGAGGGACGGGTGCTGAAACACTGTATGACCAAAACCCAAACATGAACTTTTTAATTGTATATCTTTTTTATTTGTATATCTCACGGTGGTATAATAAAATACTTTAAAAAAAAAAGAATAAGGGATAACAGCAGCACCAAGTGTGGATTCCTCTGCAGCAAAGAGAAGACTGAGATGCCTGGTTTCGAGCTCTAAGGATTCCCTCAAGAACACATGCTTCCCTCTAGAGTAAAGTAAATGCTTAGCATCAAAAATGAAAAAATGAGGATAGCTACAGACTGGGATAACATACATCTGGGCTTCAGTGTCTGACTAACCTAAGTTCCAGCCCCCAATTCTGCTACTCTCATCTCAGCCTTAAAGCTGAAAAGCAGTACTCTGTCTTGTCTCTCATGGCACTGGACACCAGGGTAAACTGGTCAGATTGGGGTGGTCAGATAGCACCAACTTCCTTTTCTACCCACTTCTAATCCAGTTGGAATCTCTACCGATATTGTAAACTAATGTTCTCCCAGACAGAAAAGATTGAATAATCAGTCAACCTTGGAAAGCACCACATGGGCTTTTTAACCTCTCTGAACCTTGATTCCCATTCATAAGATGAGAATCATACCAGTAATCCTTGTACGGGGTTAAAATGACAGAGTTCTGAAGGGTCTTATAAAGAGAGGTGCCTATCAGAGTCAAATGTGATATGGATTAGCAGATCCAGCAAAGCAAACTGGATCCCTTGAATTCTTTTGTACCTCAAACATGCCACCTACATCAAAATACTCTTCCAAGATGCACTTTATGAAGTGAACCTGAAGAGTAACTATTACCTGTAGATAGACAGACAGTAGGAGCTTCAGTTTGAGGTGCATATAAGGACATAAGTCACATAAGGACAAATCCCACAGGCTGCAATTGAAGCTTGCACAAATCAGCATGTGATGTAGCAAATAAGACACAAAGAGACACGTCTTGCTTACAGCTGGAGATTTCAAAGTAACCATCAAATGCCCAAACTATCTCTGGGTAATGAAAATATAACTAATGTGAAGGTACAATTTATTCCAAAGCAATGGTAACCAGCTTTCTGAAAGCAATAATGCAGAAATATATTAGTGTGGAGTCAACTCAAAGAAACCAAGCCTGAACTAAATTGTGGGTGGGTCTGCAACCTTTCACAAGTCCAGAGTTTCTGGTCATTTAAAAAATTATGATTTCTGTCCTCATATCACCAACATGTGCCATCCAGTAACACTCACTATGGAGACTCTCAGGATTACTCAGTTATCAATGTGCAACACCCATCCTGAGAGATGCTACTCTTTCTCCTGTTGCTTTCTAAAGGGTACAGAATGGGTTGTTTCTCAATTGAAATTACACTCCAATCTATACTGTCAGGGTCTCTTCAATAAGAATTAAATGACTGTGTGGAGACCCACATGTCATTGTGTTTGTATTGGTTTTGGGTTTTCTCTCTGGCTTTTGGATTTATGATCAGACACAGAGGTACTTCAGGAAGCTGCCAGCAGTGTTTAGGGAGTCATGTTCTCTCTCTATTTCTCTCTCTCAAAGAGAGTGATTAAGTAAGTCACTCATCTTCCCTTTCATTCTTATGCACTCTTACCTGCCATTTAGTGACCATATTCTGTCCTAAAGTAGTTTACCGTCAATTTGCATGACCAGCAGTAGTTTTGAAACTCTAGGAGTTGTGTTGATTTACTGATGACAACTAGAAAAGGATTCACAAACAAGCAGCAAGGTGACTGAGGAACCCACATTTGTACAAGGATAGGCACAAATGTCAAGAGGATGTCAAAGTATGCTGGGGAATTTTTTTTTATTATTCCATGCAAATATCATTTTGAGGTTAGGCAGAGAACATTGAATTACCCTAGCACTGGCTACCGTGATGCCCTCAGAGCTACTGATAGGCTGGAAGACCAGGGAAGAAACTGAGTTTATTTTAGTTTCCACTAGACACCAAAGAGTCAAACTAACTAAAGAGCTGTAGACTTCCATCAACCTCTTGAAAGTTTGGTTCATCAAATCAGCATCCCAGCTAGGATGCATTTGGGTTCTTTACTCCGTCCATAACTGAACTGCTAAGACTGGAAAATTTTACTAAGGAACAACATCCAGTGTGACAAACCCCTCTTTTGAACTTTATTCTTTACTGTCATCAGAGGGATGTTGAAGGGGAGCCTAAGACCCATCCATGAAACATTAGTATTTCTCTAGCAGTAAATATAAACACTAGAAAGTTTCCCAATTTCATCAATGTAGGTTCTTCAGACTGAAAACGTGATGCGACTTCCTCAGAGTTGGAGAGACTTAACTACAGAACCAGAACTTAAACTCAGCTCTCCTGAATTTCCAAAATGTTTTCAACCTCATCAATTCTAAATAACCTAACTCTGCACATATTTGAAAAAGAGGAAAAGACAAAAACAAACAAACAAACAAACCAAAACAAACAAAAATGCTGGATGATAAGGAACCCTGGCAATTTTGTTTTTAGAAGAAGCATTCTGGGAGGTGCTCAGGCTGCTACTTCTGGCTGTGCTTGGGGTCAGTCTCAGTTGTGCTCAGGGGGTCCAATCAGTACCAGGAATTGCACCCTGGTCTACTGCATGATGGGATGAGTTCTCCCTAAATTCTTAGCCCTGGGGCTTTTCCAAGTCCACATCACCTCCACCACTACCAAAAGGAATGTTTAAAAAAGTCTTTATTGTATGATAATATCAGGTGAATATTTGCTCTGAAGTATAGCTTATTCATCTCTTTGTTATCTTATTTGAAAGGGATGATGAGGGAGAGAAATAAGTCCTCGGATACATGTGGGGTCTTGTAATTTATTTTATGTCTTCATGGATAAAGCTGCACTCTGTATGGATACATTTGTTCTCTCCTTGAATTAGTGGCCCCTAACTTGTAGTTTGTTCTATCTGAACTTTGGAGTTTATATCCTGATTCCTGTAGTCCATTTGTTACAGTCTCAAAGTTCTTAACTACAACCACTCTTCGGGCTGACCACAGACTTCTCTAGATCTTTTTAGTGTGGAACAACTAGAAATTTCTAGATCTTCTGCTGAAAATGGAGAGACACCTCCATCCAGCTAATCATTTTCTTGCATTATTTCAGAGCTATCACATCGTCTTCTTTTTCTTTTCTTTACATGTAACAACTTGATTTTCTAAAATATTTTATTATACCACCGTGAAATATACAATTACAAAGATGTTCATATTTGGGTTTCAGTCATACAGTGTTCCAGCACCCATCCCTCCACCAGTGCCCATTTCCCACCACCGACCCCCCCATTCCCTCCGACCCCCAGCCTGCCTCTAAGGCAGGTTCTTTATCTTTTTCTCTTTCTCTCTCTCTTGCTCTATTCCTTCCCTTACACATTGTGGATTACAATACATACATTTAGATGTTATAATGTGTATCTTTTTGCCTGTATTTAATGCTCAGTTCTAGGTTGGTATTAGCACTTTAGACAATTATTAGCACACTGATCCATTCTCTGTATTACCTAACCTCTAACTCCCACATGTTTGTGGTAGTTTTCACCTTTGAAAAGACCTCCTGATCCATGATGCATCTGACCTTAAATATTGGTTTAATAGTATGTGTGTGTATGTTTCTGCCATGCAAATAAGTGCAGTCATTCTACATCTGTCTTTTTTTTCCTTCTGGCTAATTTCACACAACATGATCCTCTCCATGTCCATATATTTATAGGCAAATGTCATGACTTCAATTTTCCTTAAAACTGCATAGTATTACATTGTGTAGATGTCCCAAAGTTTATTTATCTAGTCGTCAATTTTCAGGCACTCTAGTTGTTTCCAGATTCTGGCTATTGCGAATAATGCTGCTATGAATATAAAAGTAGGGATGGTGTTTCCGCTGTCTGTTCTTGGCTTCCTAGGGTATATTCCCAAGAGTGGTATGGCTGGGTCAAATGGGAGTTCAATTTCTAGTCTTTGGAGGAATGGCATATTGTTTTCCAAAAAGGCTGTACCAGTCGATATTCCCACCAACAATGGATGAGTGTCCCTTTTCTCCGCATCCATGCCAGCACTTGTTCTTGCTCTTTTGGATATGTGCCAGCCTCTGTGGTGTGAAATGATATCTAGTTGTTTTGATTTGTATCTCTCTGATGATTAATAATGATGAGAATTTTTTAAAGGAAAATATTCGATTTCTCTTTTCCTGGCTAATAGTCTCCTAACTGCAGGGTACAGCCTACAGAGGGAGCCCAGTGCTCCTGTATCTCATAGTACCTCCCACACATCAACCTCTTTCTCTTGCCAGAAGCTAAGCAGACAAAATGGGAGTCACTTACAGACTTAGTGTCCCCACGTTTTCTTTCAGAGACTTCCCTGCTGTCATAGGCCAAGACTCTTACTGTGACACTAAGGCTTCATTACATAAAGAAAGAACATTTACATAGTATAGAAAAAACCTGGCACCTTATTAGCGGCACATTATTTTTTGTTCAGAAGCCTTGAGGTGACTAGGAACCAGAAATTAAAAAAGAAACAAAATATATAGCTAAATATTACCAAAGTTTTTTTTGCCTATGACAAAGCAGATGCAGTCTGATTGTAATAGGAGAGAAGGCCTAGAGAAAGACCATTTCATGCTTCTCCCACTGACAGTGCCCAAAAGTATGTCCAGTGCTCACAAAAATTCAACAGAACATACATTTGAAAAAAGGAACTACCCTGTGTAGGAAGTTTATCTCCATTCTTGGACTGGTTTTCTTAACTGCAAATTGAAAAATAGAAACTAAACAATCTCAATCTTAACTATGTCCTGGTTCACCAATGTCACCAATGGTCAAATTGAGCTCCAATTTTGCCCAGCCATACCACTCCTGGGAATATACCCTGGGAAGCCTAAAACACACAGCAGAAACACTACCTTCACTTTTATTTTGATAGCAGCACTATTCACAATAGCCAGAATCTTGAAACAACCAGTATTCCCAAGAACTGATGACTGGATAAAGAAACTTTGGGACATCTACACAATGGAATACTATGCAGTTGCTAAAAAATATGAACTTATGCAATTTGCCTATAAATGTAGGACATGGAGAGGATCATGTTGAGTGATATTAGTCAGAAGGAAAAGATCGATGTAGAATGACTGCATTTATTTGTATGACATAAATATATATGCATATTATGATACCAATATCCAAGGTCAGGTGAAATATGGATCAGGAGGTCTTGTCAAAGGTGGAAATTACCACAAAAATGTGGGAGTCAGGGGTCGGAGCAATAACCCAGCAGGTAGGGCATTTTCCTTGCACATGGCCGGCCTATGCCAGCCTGGGTTCAATCCCTGGCATCCCATATGGTCCCCTGAGCACTGTCAGGAGTAATTCCTGAGTGCAGAGCAAGGAGAAACACCTGAGCTTCACCGGGTGTGGACCCAAAAAGCAAAAAAAAATATGTGGGAGTCAGAGGTTAGGTAAGACAGAGAATGGAACCGTGTGCTAATAATTGTCGAATGTGCTAATACCAACCTAGAACTGAGAATTAAATACAGGCAAAAGATACACATGATAACCTCTAAATGTATGCTTTATAATCCACAAAGTGTAAGGGAAAGAAGAGGGAAAGAGAGAGAGAGAAAGAAAAATATATAAAGAACCTGCCTGAGAGGCAGGCTAGGAGAGTGGGGAGGGAATCGGAGACATTGGTGGTGGGAAATGGGAACTGGTGGAGGGATGGGTGCTGGAACACTGTATGACCGAAACCCAAATATGAACATCTTTTTAGTTGTATATCTCATGTTGGCATAATAAAACATTAAAAATGAATGAATGAATGAATGAATGAATGAATGAATGAAATGTAGATCACACACACACACACCCTACTCCAATGCTTGGAACTAAAGATCTAATAAACAGACTGTTTCTTTTCTGATAATCTGATGATTCAGAGGATGCTGAGAATTTTTTAGTGCCTCTGGGTCATCAATACAGCATCATTGCTCATGTCCTGAAGCTGTACCAAAATTCAGATTTGTAGGAGTTTCCAAATGATTTAATGCCAAATAAATCAGCTTTGTAGCAATAACCTTCTATTTGTTGCATTCCTGAAGCTTCATTTTAAAAAGAATTGGGCAAGATTTTCTTGCAAATCAATTTACAAACAAAATTTATCTTCCTATCCTGAATAGTTCTTATAAGTAAAAAATATGATATACTTATAATATGAAAATTAATACATAATGGACTTTTTCTCTGAGGATATTTCATGTAAAATTTCTTGGTGGGGGGGGGAGAAAGAAATACTCGAAATTGTCTTTGATTTCAATGTTTGACAAGTAAAGTCTTCTACATTAAAGATTTTTTGTATTTTGAGATTTTATTGGGCTAAGGCAAATAGGAGCTTTAAACTTGATTAAAATGTGTCTGTAGGCTCTTGTGGGAAACAAATTGAGAACCTTTTCTTTGCAGCAAGACTCACGTTTCTTTCCAATCCGTAAAGGTCAGCCCCTTGTTGAAAATAACAGTGTACTCCTAACTACAGTGAGATAGCAGCTCCCCATGAGGTCTTAGCCAGAACTGAGAAAAAAACCAACACACTAATAAAGAAAAAAAAGCAGAATTGTTTTCCTCCTATGCTGTCACTCTAAATTTGTCCCTTGAATCTCAGGAATGGATGTGAGCGGGGGGTGGGTGGAAGACTAGGGCTTGTCTCTAATGCTTATTGAAAATATACTGTTTTCTCTTTTAACAACATGGAACCCTCTGGTTAAAAAGAAAGCTGAAGGGGGCCAGGAGCGATAGCCCAGTGGGGAGGGCGTTTGCCTTGCATGTGGCTGGCCTGTGCCGGCCCGGGTTCAATCCCCGGCATCCTATATGGTCTCCCGAGCACCACCAGGAGTAATTCCTGAGTGCAGAGCCAGGAGAAACCCCTGAGCATTGCTGGGTGTGACCCAAAAAATAAAATAAAATAAAATAAATAAAAATAAAGCTGAAGTCTCATGAAATAGCTTACAGGCTTCAATTTTGTGAATGTAGATGATCCACTGGCTTTAGCAGTGACTGATAAAGGGACTTAGAACAGAGAGACAAGGAAGTGGGTGAGTAAAGAGCTAAGTAGTAGATGGGACCAGCAGGAAATGAGAAAAGAAAGATCAGAGATGAATGAGTAAGATAAAACAGGTAAGAGGGGCTGAGAAAAGTAGGAAAAAAAGAGAAATGAAGGAGAGAATAAGAGAGAGGGAGGGGAGGGAAGAAGGGGTTGAAGGAGGGAACTGCAGGGAGAGGAGAGGAGATGGAGCAAGAAGAGGAAAGGATGAAAGCAAAAATGAAGAGGTCGAGAGATGGAAGCAAGAGAACAGTAGGAAAGAGAGGGAGAAGGCATGAGCAAAGGAGAGAGATGGATAAGAAAGCTAAAGGTTAGATTTCTGCTCAGACTTCAGCTTTGCTGTAAGGAACTTCATTTTATGCAAGTCAGCCATTGTCTAGAAACCCTGGTTCAGGGCCATGAGATTAAATGGCTAAAGCAGAAACCAATGGCTTTGCCAGGTATGGAAAAAGCTCTCTTTTGTGGAACTTGGATTTATGGCCCCACTCCTAAAAGAACTAGCCAGGAAACAAAACCAACATTCTGAAGTTTGTTTTCCCAGTTTGGACCGCATACACACAGGGATAGGCCAGGTTGTGAGGTCTTTGTCTCTAGGCTGGGATACAATCTGGAGAATGAATCAGCCCACTGCTCTCTCAGCTCACCTTTGGAGCAGAACAGAAGTCTGCAAGACATAGTACTGGCCTCAACTGGCAAGAACTGGCTGAAGCCACGCTGAAAAATCTTTCTGCTTAGTACTATCTCTTGTCCCAGCTGCATTCAGGCCCCACGTTTCTATTATGGCAACATAACATTACCTGGGAAGGGTTCCAGTTGGTCTGTGTGGATTAAACCAGAGAATGTTCCAGCCCAGTCTCCTGTGAAGATAGAGACCTTGGATATATCCTGTGATCTCTATTGCCGAGGTCCAAGCAAGCTGGGTACCTGTATGTAGTAATCTGCTAGCAGGACCTGTCAGGATGCATATGTTCTTGGTGGATTGTATTTGATTCCCTCATCAGAGGAAAACACACAAGTCCCTGATCCGTGCCTGGTCCTAATTATGTATTTTATATAGACTGGCCGGTAAACACCTTAGAGGGAAAGCCCATGTCTTACAGCTACACCATAGAAGACCCTGCCTGTTTTTTACAGTGCCTTACTCATTATACCACCCTATTTACATAACCAATTCTTCTGCCCTCTAGCTGGGCCCCTTCACAAAGGGTGAAGCATCCACACAGCAAAGAGAATTCACCAGGAAGCCAAATTCAGCCCCTCTAAATACTCGTTTGGGCACTGAGATCTGAAGAATTCGTTTTCAAATTTCAGACCTTTTTCTGCAATCCAAACCTTTCTGAGGTGGATTCCTGATGTGACCTTCCAAAATTATGTATTAGTATCATTTTACTTGCATATGTCACTCTTTTGTTCAATTTTTAATATATGAAATATATGAAATAGATTATATATAAGTGTATTAAAATCTTCAAATCTGTGACTAGTAGGACTCTATCATGGAATGAACATTTGTTTACTTCAAAAAATATTAATTAAAGGCCCATGATTTACAAAGTTATTAACAGAAAGTCATACAATATTCCAATACCACCACCAGTGTCAACTTCCCTCCATCAGAGTTCCCATGTTCCCTCCAGTTCTCTACCCCCTTACACCTGCCTGCCACCTTGACAGGCACACTTAGTAAAACAGCTAATATATGAAATCAACCTCAGTGTCCAACAGAGATGAATGGATTATGAAGATACAGTATATATACATGTGATATGTATACATGGTATATCACTGTATAACTGTTTTCCTGTTCATCATCGATTTGCTCGAGTGGGCACCAGTAACATCTCCATATGTCCTTTCTCATGCTAGTAGAGCCCAAGGGCATCTGCTTGCTCCAGGACATAACATAAAGAGCCTCAAACCATTACATCAGGTCATGGGAATATACCATGGGTATATATATATATATATATATAGTATATATATACATATAGATATATACCATACATGGTGTGTGTGTATATATACATTATATATATATATATATGTATGTATCACTATCTTCCCGTTAATCATCTACTTGCTAGAGCGGGCACCAGTGATATCTCCATATGTCCTGTCTCATGCTAGTAGAACCAAAAGGCCCACGCTTGCTCCAAGAACATAAAGAGCCTTAAAGTTATATTAGGTCAAGGGAATGACCTAATATAAATGTTACTGGTATTTGGCATATCAAATACTACACGAGCAGCTTTCCAGGCTTGCCGTGTGGGTGGCACACAGTTGTAGTAACCTCTAAAGAAAGCATTTATTGATGATCCGCTGGGCCAGTAGTGGCCGCGCGAGGCGGCTGTGATAGTCTGGTCTGCTGGGTGGAGTTGTGATGAGAGGGAAGTCCGGATGTAGAAAATGGCAGGCCCCATGGAGTAGGGAGGGTGGTCTGGCTTGTTGTGAGTCTCTGCTGGGGTGGCAGGCCAGGGCTAGAACCTGCCATGCCTCCCAGGCGCCTCACGAGCAGTTGGGCACAGGGAGAGCAAGTAGCAGCTCTGCCCCATGTCTGAGAGTCTCTGGTTCAGTATACCTGGACCGGATTGGAAAAAAAACTGCTGCTATATATATATATATATATATATATATATATATATATATATATACATATAATGGAATACTATGCAGCTTCAAAGAAAGATGAAATCATGCAATTTGCTGCTACCCAAATGAGGGAAATAAGCCAGAAGAACAAGGACAAACATGATTTTTTTACTTATCTGGTACATAGAATAACTTGATGAGAATATATTAGGTAGTAGATGAGGGATTCCTAGATTAACTTTGACTCAGTATAGGTAGAACAGAGGAGTTAACAATCAAGCAGGGGAGCAAAAATGTAGAAAAGGAAGTAATGGGGAGTGAGTGTCAGAAGCCTCAGGTCTATGGATGATGTGGGAGAGTGGTATAATTACATATCCAAAACAGATTCAACAACACCATAAACATGAGACCTAAGCTGCAACCACCAATTTTGAAACTAATACATGCTCTTCTTTAAGAAACTTTCTAAGTGGAATTCTTCAGTGTCTTAACATGTTTAAATCCCACATGGAGAAAATACACTTCACAACCAAATATTATTCTCCAACATGATGTGTATTTTTGCTATTTTTCTCCATGTCTCTCCCTTGTCATTCCCTGGTTTGGACAGAAAACAGTCTACCTTTAGATTGCACATTTAGTTCTCTATAGAAATTCCAGTGGAGTTGACTAGTAACGTGTATGGTTGATTAACTTCTAGAATATATCCAATTGACCTCGTGGAAAATGTTTTCCAGAAGAAGGTTTTCAGCTTTACAAATCAAGAAGCCATTTATTACTGTATTTGTGCAATTTAGGTCAAGGGGAACCCTTCTGTCAGCTATTTCTTATCCTTCCCACTCTCCTGACACAGTTAAAATTTCAAAACATGCCATTCCATGCAAGAAACCAGCTGTTGATCTGACTGGCTTCATCTCTGAGTTTTGTGGAAAGAAAATATCCAAGATAATTTCATAAGTTGTTTCACCACTTGGTTGGTGTCTAGATCAGAAGTATATTTCATGGTTGAGTTACACTCTTAGGTGCCACTCACATTTCATTATCTGACAGAAAAACTCTTATTTAGTGATGTAGCCATCACCACTTGCCCCTCATCCCTTAACTGGTTCCCTAGTCAAGTGATCCTGGTGTTTCTTCCTTCATTTTGTTTTTGTGTCATACCTGGCTGTGCTCAGGAGTTACTCATTGCAGGATGCAGGGGACCTATGAGGTGCCAGGGATTTAACTGGTGTCAGCAGTATGCATGGCAAGCTTCTTACCCACTGTACTCTCCAGTTTTATCTTTTCTTATACATGTGTGCATGTGCACAAACACAAATGCACAAGCTAATGTATACATGTTGGAAGACATACCCTAATGAGCGCTGGTTCTCTGCAAGCCCAGAGCACTTGATTTTTAAAAAGCTATTTGCATTTTTGCCTCAAGGCTCTCATACAAATCAAAATAGGAGATTGAGGTCAGTATTGGAAAAGACAGTTTGATTGTATAACTCTTTGGATGGCAGGTTATTCTTATGAGTCAATGCTAGCTTCTGGGATGAAACCTGGCTGCACTGGATCCACCATTAAGTAATCAGCCCTGCTATATCAAAGATCCATGCTACTCTGTCCCTGGGCAAGCAAACATGGCTCAGTATTACTAAAAGCAAGCCAGCAATGTTTCTCTGAGACAGATATGGACCTTGTGGATATTTAGAGATATATCTGACTCTGGCTGTATGAAATTCATGGTATAAATATCAGATACTATTCCCCATGTATTAAATCCTGAGTCACATTTGGTCTCAGGTATATTCCCCCCCATCTCTACACGTGCCTTGTGCAGGAGCCTGAAGGCCGAAATTAGCCTTCTGGCTCTGGCAAATTAGCCTGAAAGGCGGAGATTCAGCACTGGCAAATTAGCATTTGGGCTACATATGTTTTCCTGGAGATTTGTATTTGAATTCTGGTCTCTGGGCCCATGAAGGAAGGCAGGCTTTGAACTTTGGGTATTTGGGAGAAGAAAACCCTGTTTTTTTGTGACCGGATAGTCGGACCCACAAGAGGCTGGCTTGAGACCTTTGGCGGGCTTTGGTGGGATAAAACATGCTAGGAAGAAGAATAAGAAAGGTTCCATTTTAGCTTTGGATCTTTATCTGAGAACATTTTCCGGGCCCAGCCAGGAATTAGAAGTTTGGGTTTCGCCTGACCTTGGATTGTATTATCAAGTGTGTTTAATTACTGGCAATAAGTAAAAGTCGTTGGAACTTTGCTGAACTCATGGATTCTGTCTATCCACCACCGGCCTTTGGAAATAAAAGGGAACTTCCCCCTTCTTGATGTCAGGGATTCAAATCATTCCCGGTATGTACAGAGATACACATGGCAGATAGAGTTGTTCAGGTGCCATTCACGTAAGACCATCACATCACATTGATTGTATTGCTCTTATGTAAATGATACCTTAGTGATTTTCAGTGTCTAAACTGCTCTCCACATAAGGTGATCCTGTAGGAAAGAGAGTGATAAAAGATAAAGTGTCCAAGAGCTTCATTTAATGAATTCTGAGCTACAGAAAGCCTGACAATTTGGGGTCAAACAATCAATATTGCCATTAACTATACTTTATCACAAACTTAAAACTAAACCAGTTGAATGAAATATGTTACTTTGGAAATGAAAAATTACTTTGGAACTATCTTCTAAATATGTGTTAGAGCTGTTACCGACTGGATTCCACGGGACATCAAAAGAACATGTGACTGCCCACCTACAAGATGGCCAGATTTCTTTGATAAAAACCTGAACAAATGGTTTGAGGCTCTTCATATTCCTGGAGCGAGAAGATGTCATTGGGCTACACTCGCATGTGACAGGGACAACTGGAGACATTACTGGTGCCCGCTCAAGCAAATCGATGAACAATGGGAAGTGATAATTGATAAGTGATGTGCAGGCTTATATCACATAGGACAATTATCTAGTCAAATTAACCATTAAAGTCATGGTCATCTCCCTCTTCTTCCTCTCTCTTTCACATCTCTCTCCTTCCCTGCCTCCCTCTATCTCTCTTTACGGTTTAGAAAAGACCACCTATATTACTTACAATATCAAAAAGTCATAACATATGACACAGTTATTAGAGTCTAAAACCATTTCTCCAGTATAAAAAGTTTTCATTCAAACAGCAGAAAATATGAGATTACAAGACTGGAAACACAAATAGTCTTAAAATGAAAATGGTATTATTTGGAAGCATAGTTTCAGTATCTAATTCAACATTTACATGATTCATAAACACCAACTAGCTTAGTTATGAGGTTATCTGTACATTTTGAGTCAATTCATATTGTCATAAATTCTAAAAAACCTCAAAGTAACAAAAGTTTTATGAATATAAAATACTGCAGAATGGAACACTGAAGGTAGATATTATTTGTCATATTTGGTGATTCAAATGTTAAAACACAATAGTATGACCATCATTAATCCATGAACAAATGATGCAGCAAAATGCTGAATTTAGGGACCAAAAAGTACAGGAGTCAAGGTACTTACCTTGC
>JAJIBD010014719.1:0-17125 GCA_021461705.1 Cryptotis parvus | reverse complement strand
TCTTTCTTTCTTTTCTTTCTTTCTTTCTTTCTTTCTCTTCTTTCTTTCTTTCTTTCTTTCTTTCTTTCTTTCTTTCTTTCTTTCTTTCTTTCTTTCTTTCTTTCTTTCTTTCTTTCTTTCTTTCTTTCTTTCTTTCTTTCTTTCTTTCTTTCTTTCTTTCTTTCTTTCTTTCTTTCTTTCTTCTTCTTTCTTCCTTTCTTCCTTTCTTCCTTTTTCTTTCTTTTTCTTTTTGGGTCACAGACTGCAAGGCTCAGGGATCACTCCTGACTCTGCACTCAGGAATTACTCCTGGCGGTGCTCGAGGAAACCTATGGAATGCTGGGGATCAAATCTGGGTCGGCTGCATGCAAGGCAAATTCCCTTTCCACTGTGCTATTGTTATGGCCCCCAGAAGACTTTCTTTACACAGAAGCCAATCTAGGCATCCGCTCACACACTGCTCCTGTGCCCCAATGCCTTTCCCACATCAGAGCACACATTTCTGCTCTTTCTCTCATCACCTCCTGAGGCCAGGCACTGAGACAACTACTCTGGCAACATTCTGCTTTATTTAAAGGTATGACTCACAGAATCCCTTCAGAGCTTGTCCTTGTAGTTTGTAGCTCAATTAAGTGGATTCGATTATTCTAGACAGGCTGACACCTCTGGGCTGGGACTTGGGCACTGGGCAGATGAGGAGCCTCTTTTGCTAGAGCTGATACCTGGAGAAGTAACAAGGGTACAGGAGTGAAGTCCCCCTCCAAAGTCCCCCTGCTACAAAGTCCCCCTCCCCATTTATCCCCGTTCAGTCTTCCGAAACTTGGGACAGGGTTGGGCCAAGCAGAAAATGGCCCCTTATTGGATGGACACTTTGGTGTCCCAGAACCTATGGCATGCAGAGAAGCCCAGCCACCTCTCACACACTTCGCCTACCCAACCCAAGATATTTCTGGGGTGGAGGAAGGGGATCAGAACTCATGAGAGCGAGCTTATGAGACTGTTGGGTCTAAAGTGTGACATCTAAACACACTGACGAGTATTTCTCAGCACTGGCCTCTGACGAATGGTCCAAGAGGAAGGAGCAGGCTGAATTTCTCTGATTTGGGTCTCTGAGTCACATATGTCAGTCCTCACAGACTCTTCCTGGCTCTGTGCTCAGGATTCACTCCTCGCGGTGCCCACTGTGTGCAGGGTGTATGTCTTAGGCTCTGTGATACCGCTCAGTCCTGAGCTTTTGTTTCAAATGAAAGTAGGTGAGAGAGGATAGCATGATCCATGTGTATGTCCTAGGCACACATATGTAAACACATACATTTCTGTGAGAGACGAGAATTGGCTCAAAAGCACATTTATAACATGGAAGAGAGCATGACCAACAGTGCAGCACATGACATGTTCAATTACTTTGATTTCTGGTTTGTGTTCCTTCCCATTTTGGCCAATGCTTTAAAAAAAGGATAGCACAGAAAATGAAGGAGCTATTTGACTCACTTCTTCCTGCTGTATTATGCACGGACATGGGCAGAATGTACAGCCATATATCATTCCACTTAAGACCGGACAAGAGAATAAACTCTCTCCCCAGCTGCCCAGACATGAACAAAGATTATGATCTCTGTGGGAAAGCAAGAGCGCAGGCTTCTCTAGGAAGCGAGCTTCTCCACTCAGACACCTCTCACTGAGCACTGGAGGTGAGCGCCAGCCCATTCATTGCCTCACCCACTGCCCACTCCCCTGTCTTTTGGCTGTTCTGGTTGTGAATTTTATCACTGTGGAGAATTCCATCAGCTGCAAGCTTGGGGGGAGGACAGGAGTCTATCTTCATGCTATCCCTGGAGGCAGACAGGTGGCGGCTTTTATTAACGCTGTTTCTGTGATGAGGGGAGGAGAGAAGATAACACAGGCATGTCAGCCTCACAGGCAGTGAGCAGTGTGGGGTTCCAGCCACAGTTCCAGGACTTTCATGGCTGGTGAATACTCATGTGATGACTCACTCTCTGAAGGGTCTCTGGGACAATCCCTGTTACTGAGAAGGATTTTCTCCAAGATCAAAAAATAAGATTTGAATGGCTCTGGCAGTAGATTTTAAAAATCACATGACATTTGGGGGGCTCTGGCATATCTTCCTAGAGCTGCCATTGTCGATGAGAAGGATCAGAGTGTGATAAATTTCTCCAAAAGAGCTTTCCATATGGAGCTTAAGCATGTAAAAATGACACTTAGTTTTCAAAGCATCTCATAGTGAGGTCATTATTTTTATTGTTTCATAATTTCTTCTCTTTTTAGCACTGGAGGCTTAGGCTAGTCACTCAGGCTTGTTCAAGGGCAGAAATCTCCAGAGTGGTGCTGGCCTCACCTGCCGTGGTCAGAGGGAGCCCCCTGCCCTAGGTTCTACACTGCCCTGGCAGGTGCCTGGGGCATCCTCTTAATATATCCCAAGGCAAAGACATGTTCCCAGGATGTCCAGTGTTTCCTCCTCAGAGGCTGAGAGGGAGGGATCTCCTATATCCAAGGATAAGTTGCTCTGAGACAGGTTTGCACATGAATTAGGAGAAAATCCCATTCTGAGTAAGCCAGAAGAAGTAAGAAACACAAATGACCTCATCTTGTGTTATGACCTTATCTGTGGTGACCTAGAATACAGGGGGAGGAAATGTCCTGCAGTAATGGGGAAGGCCTTGACCCCCCAGGCCCAGTGTGTGGGGAGAAGGACAGAGAAGGAAGAGACGAATGGGGAGGGAGAGAGAACAGGAAGTCATGGGAGAACAGGCATCAGGGCTCTAGCTATCCTGGTGACGGGATGAGGGTGTGGCCACATGTCCCAAACACAGACTCAGCAACACTGAAAACACCAGAGCTAAGCGCAACCCTGAAACTGTGTCATGTGTCTGTTGAGGTGACAGGTGGGATGGGACCGGGCTGGGGTGGGGAGGAACTATGGGGACACTGGGGCAGGGAAGCTAACACCGGTGGTGGGCTTGGTGTTGAAATATTATATGCCTTAAACACAACTATCAATTACTTTGTAAATCACAGTGCTTTAATTTAAAAAATATGAGAAAAAAGAAAAGAAAATCCCTTCCCTAGATTTCTGTTTTTCTTGATATCTCCTTATCTCTTCCTGAGTCCTCCAGTCTACCCCCACCTGAAACATGAAATAGGGGAGATGTACCCCAGGACAGACACATTTGGATACTGGCCTGGACACTTTTGCAGGGTGGTTCCCTGTCCAGGCTGGAGTTCTTAAAGCAGAGTCCATGCTGCACTGACTTCCCAGGGTTCCTGTGAGCCATCACGGAACATGCCCTAACCCTGACCCTCGCAGCCAAGGCCCAGCCCACACTGCTGCAGTGCCAGCCGAGTGCTGAATTAACGAGCAGGAAAACGAGAGCCTTGGGACCAATTGGGATATTTTCAGTCCCCCACGCCTGCTTTATCTTATTTTCACTAACATATTTTATTTTCATCTCCTGATCCCTGTGCATTTGCATGAGGTTTATTTGCATCCTGAGCTCGTGTTGGAATACATGAGTCTAGTCCCACCCCACCCCCGCCCCAGTAACCCTCAGACTCTAGTGTTGTGTGCTTTAAAAATGCTTCCTGCCAAACACACTTTTATATTCCATCATTAAATCCCATTTAGCTTTCCCTGGCTTTCCACTCATCTGGTGCCTCCTAGTATACACAGAGATGCAAGTTCTACTCAGAGCTGGAGGTTGCTGCTGTTTGTATGTAGGAACAGCAGGACCCTACATGGACCCCTAAGAGTGGAGTTTGGGCACTCGCTGGGGGCAACAGGGGCCCAGGGCCACCCTTCCTCCCAGAGTAAGGATCCCGCACCATCACAAACATAAGGCATAAATTAAATTCAACAGAAAAAGATTTGTCCTTTCTTTCTTTACAATGCATCCTGTCTTTGGCCAGAGGAGTCAGGACTGACATATTTTGAACTTCTTTGTGTACAAACTGTTACTTTTGTTTGAAACTTAATCTTATCATAACTGCTGGAGGTAAAAATAGGTTAAAGTTGATTGAATGGGGCCTGTTCGCCCCATTCCCTTTCATCCTGAAATAAAAGAAAAAATGGAATTAAGATCTACTACATCAATCAGTGCTGTGAATTTGGTGCAGCTCTCCCCAGCACCGAAACCACCTAGTATGTATGGTGCGTGCTCACAGAGACTCTGGACACTTTTGCAGGGTGGTTCCCTGTCCAGGCTGGAGTTCTTAAAGCAGAGTGTCACAGAGACTCACGGACATGGAGCAGAGCTGCTACTGGCTCTCCCTTGCCCAGCTGCTCATGAGGCGCCCAGGAGGGATGGAAGGTTCTACCCCCTGGCTCGCCACCCCAGCAGAGCCTTGCAACAAGCCAGACGACCCCCACTCCATGAGGGCCTCCATTTTCCACATCTGGACTTCCCTCTCATCAGAACTCCACCCAGCAGACCAGCCTATCACAGCCTGGCTCATCGATTTCCACCCTGCAGCAGTCTTTTTCTAAATCCGGCCCAGGTATGCTGAACCAGAGACTCACAGACATGGGGCAGAGCTGCTACTTGCTCTCCCTGTGCCCAGCAGCTCACGAGGCACCCAGGAGGGATGGCGGGTTCTAGCCCTGGCCTGCCACCCCAGCAGAGTCTTGCAACAAGCCAGGCGACCCCTCTCTCCATGAGGGCTGCCATTTTCCACATCCGGGCTCCCCGCTCATCAGAACTCCACCCAGCAGACCAGCCTATCACAGCCCGGCTCGGGCGGCCACTTGCAGCTGCACGGTTCATCAATAAATGCTGGACTTAGAGATGACTACAAGAGTATGCTTCCTGCATGGCAGAGCCTGGCAAGTTACCCGTGTTGTATTTGATATGCCAAATACCAGTAACAATTATAGACCTCATTCTGGAATGGATTGAGGCTCTTTATGTTCCTGGAGCAAGCAGATGTCCTTGGGCTCTACTAGCATGAGACAGGACATATGGAGATGTTACTGGGGCCCACTCGAGCAAATCGATGATGAACGGGAAGACAGTGATACAGTGATACAGTGATATGGTGCTTGCATTGCACTCTCCCTTGCACTGGTGCCCTGAAACCACCTAGCACAGTGTGTGCACTGTGCTCTCCCTAGCACTGGCTCCTGAAACCACCCTAGCTTGGTATATGCACTGCTAATGTGCAGTTTAAAATCAGTAGAATCAGTCCACTGAGGCAATAAAGCAGCAACATTTTAATTTTTCTAAATGAATTAAGCAACAAAGTATGTGGATTGGATGTTAGACTGTGTTATCTGGGATAAATTTTATCAGCGAACAGGAAAACTGGTCCATCAATCCCTCCTGGAGATGAGTTCTAGAATATTTTTATTTTCTTCATATTTATGTCACTCCTGGTATGGCATTAATCTACTGATCCCAGGACTCTTCCAGACCTCTCTGATCCCGGAGAAACAAAGACAAAGGCATAGCTGAGTTGCTGAGCCACTGGCCATGTGGGAAAACCTTCCCACACTCTCTAGCATCCAAGCCCTCCTTTCACATCTTGTTTATGGGCACAGAGGGAAACCTTCCCACCCACTAACAGCACCATTTGAATCAATAAAACCTCACTTCTTGCCTTTATTAGGAAATCTGAAATAAACTTATCACAATTCTTTTTCCCAATTAATAGTGGTAATAGTGAAAAGTCTGCTGGAAGAATTGATTCCTTAAGCCCCAAAACGTGGCACATGCCCCCCCCCCCAAAGGATCCGTTTCACTCGTGATTTCTCACAATTACAGGTGGTTTCAGCCTTGTGATATAGGCAAGGGCCAGCAGGGATATTTTAGGGAGCTGATATTTCCTTTAGGGAGCCGATGTTTCCACCTTTAATGGGTATAGGGGGTGAATTTGAGACAGAGGAAAGCCGTTCCTACACCATGCCTCAAGTCCAAGACACAAACGTCTTTCCTAATCTTTGTTTCAGGAGAAAAAAAGAATTTAGTGGAATAAGCTATTAAATTGTCCTTTTGCATCTTACTGTATTGAGTTTCTAGGTAATCCCATAGTCATGCTGGACCAGATTCACAGCCTGCCAGACTGACCCCTGTTGGCCTCCTATAATTTTCCCGAGACTGGATGCTTACTTCTGTCCCTTTTTGTCAGAATGACCCCTGTATGGCCTGCAAATGTGTCTCGCTGGGGCAGCCTAGCAGGGCCTATCTACAGGGTCTTCCCCAGGCACTGGACTCATGACACAGCAACTTTGAGGTCTGCATGGTATGAAGTGGACGTTAAATACCTCCCTGGAAACAGCTATGGGTGTTCCCTGGGTCTTGGAGTAATAAGGAAAATATTTGCAGTGGCTTTCTGAGTTTTGGGTGTCCAGCCATGAGGAAACCCGGCCTTCTTGTCCAGCTTCCACCCTCTGGTCATTGCCTCTTCCATTCCAGATGCCATTTAAGCTGTCTTCACCCCTAAACTTCCCCTGAGACTTCCAAACTCCTCCATTAGGCACTGCCAGTTAGCACCTCCCAGAAGACACTAAGCCTGAGGAACCTGCCAAGCCCCCTTTCTGTGGGGCGACTATTAGAGGCCTCCATTCACTGCCTGCACGGACTGTCAGGCTCTGACAGCAGACAGCTGGTGTCCCACATTCAAAGCACCGCATGTTGTGAATCACTCATCATGGATTTGTAGACTGAGTTTCTGAAACTCAAGGCTTATGAAGCGCTTCTGCTTACTTTTTTGATTATAAATATTTGGCTTTATTCACTGGGCTCCATAAACAGATCCTTTGAGATATAAATTCTATGAAATTTGCTGAAACTTGATCTATGGATCCACAAAGCTAACTTTATTAATCTGTTCACTATTCCTGATTTCTCTGGTGAAACTTTTCATTTAATTGTGAATATATTTCTCATGAGTCATTACCATATATACTGAATAGAATTTTCCTTCCCATGAATCATTTGGCTGGTCCACACCTATTGAGCTTTTGTTTGCTCATGTCCAATCTGCCTGGGTAGCTCTTGTTCTAGAGATCCCATTTTCTCCTTATAATAACCTTAGAACTCCATGTGAAGATTGAGAGGTGTCTCCCGGGGCGGGAGACTCAGGAGGCCAGGGAAACCCGGAGGACTGTTCTGAGGGCCTGAGAAGGGAACCAGGGTGGACTGCATGCATTGCCAAAGTCGTGACACTGTAGCGTCTCTTGGACCCTTAGAACATCTCTTAAATCATTTTGATCTAATTGAGGTCCCTCGAAAGTTTTAAAATCTCTTAGTTGCTTTCCCCAGGCTTACTTTCTTTTGCAAGTTTAAGGCATTCATTTTGCTTGCTATTAAGCAATTTGGCTTTTAACTTACATGATATTAAGATGTAACTTTATTTCCTTCTACTTTGGCAATGTGGGGGTTTCTTTTAGGCAAATCTCAGGGGCTGCTCCACTGACCGATTGCTCTACTCAAGTCTTGTGCCTGCGGTACAGATGCTAAGGCCCAGTAGTGCCAGTGTCCCTGGAGCCACCCTTGTAGTGCTCAGGGTCCCTGCAGGCACACTCAGCTGGGCTGGTACCAGGGGTCTTGTGCAAGCACCATATGTCCCTGGTCCCTATCTCTGGGATTAAATTAAAGTTCCTAAGTACACATTTCTCATACTCAGAATTTTTAGTCACGGATCTGGCATCAATAAACATGGAAGAGCAAAGGAGATATGTATGTTTACTACTAAAGGGTCTGCCTGCTCTGGCATTAAACTACCTTTCAGGTTGTGTATTCGTCCATACGGAGTGCCCAGGCATGCACATTCTTAGATACTAGGGATGGATTCAAAAGATAAGCAACAGAAACAGAAATATTACATCTCAATTTTAATGATAGAGAATGTAATTTAGAATTATAACCATTGGGAAATTTTCCCAGAATTTTGAACGTTTAAACTATTAGTTTAAAGATGTGATTCCTTTGGAATCTCTTTCTCTCAGAACTTTCTCAGAGTAAATTCTATCCCCCAATTTTTAAATAGGGAACTTAACAACCAAAGTTCAAAACCCTGGGGAATTAGTTTGATTTCCAGAATAAATAGAACATGGATTAATGTTAATGAATCAGAAACATATAGACCACATTTCCCTATATGAGGAGAGAAAAATGTCATAAAATTGAATTATTAAAAGTTTGTTTTTCTAAAAGTGCTTGATAATCACTAAGATAACTTTTAAGTGGTCCTGCGTCCCATCTTTATGTATTTCATATTCTTCATATAACACATTATCTCTGTACACTTTACACTAGTCGTGTAATTGTGAGAAAAAGAAGAATACAACCCCGACACTGGTTGCTGCCCCATCACGGGTCCTCAGAATGCCACCCATCAAGGGGCCCTCACCTCCTATTGCCTTTGATGCTTAGATTTTATCTCATTAATTCCATATGGCTCATCTGATCACTTTATGTTACGTGCCTACATTAATGAAAAGTGATTAAACCATGGACAGCAACTTGAAGTATTTTGATGCCTATTATTTTCCTAAATGATGATGGTAGTCATCCACTACAATGGATAAATAATTTACGTATTTCCTGTCTCTGCAAGATCAGGTTACAACATCTACTAATTAATCTGAGAAGTTTTCTCTTTGACATGATGGATATTGAAGATAGTGTGGTTCAATTTAGCCAGGGGACTGAAGATCACCTAGACACAGTGCCCGACCTGGAGGTTGGAGAGTTACGGCAATTGTCAAGAAACAACGTCTGCACACATAATGCTTTACATGGGGGTTGAAGAATTAGAGCAATTGGCAAGAAATAATGTTTGTGCTACTTTCTCTGATGTATTAATTTATTCTCTTTTTTATTTAGAAATTAATCTACTGCCAGAAGTTAGTGAGCCTATGTAAGTTCATAACAATCTGAAATGTAAAGAGTTCAATAGAAAAAAAACCCAGAGAACAAATCTAAGATATAGCATCAAATAGCATTCTTCAATTTTCAAAATACCCACGCAAATGTTTCATACTTTCTCTCTCTTTTCTCTCTCTCTTTCTCTCTCTCTCTCTCTCTCTCTCTCTGAACCAAATATAAATGAATAAGCTAAGCCTGGGAGCTATAATAAATTCTACCTTTTAGAGTCCCTTGAAGGTGCTACGAATTCCCGTGTTAAAAGCAAAAATCAGAAAAGCTAATCTGATGTTCTACTCTATTTAATCCAATTTGCTACAGGTACTAAGCATTGAGAATTTTTTTTAGTAATGTCTATTGTTAAAGTCTGGAATTAGTAATTTATCAACCTACTCAAGTAAGTGGAGCCTGTGGATGTTAGTGAATTTGTCTTATACTTGGCAGCAGCTGACATAAAAGGGATTTCTGAATAATGAAAGAATTTCTGGTGTCACTGACATAAAAGAGTCCAGAAAGAGGGATTTTATCCAGGAGACTCATCACTCATCACTGTGGTTTCTGGCCAGTGCTCGAGATGAGCGGGTGCCTTGTAGAACATTGGCCCTCAAGATTACCTAGAATTGAACAGGGCCACAAGGAAAATTCACAGGGGTCCCTGCAGCCAATTATTTCATAGACAAAACAATTTAACTTAGAGAAATGCTTTACTCTCAGAATAGTTTTTCTGTTTCTTCACCATAATGAAAAGTCAGAATAGTTTGTTCATAATATGAAAACGCTCTTAAAATACAATAAAGTGGCAAGCAGCTCAAATTTTATCACCTGCATGAACATGCTGCTATATAATCAAAAGTGTTTCTCAAGAACAGATATTAGCTATGTGAACATGGGATAACTATCTAATTCTTTCCATTCAAATGCTTCTAGAACTTTCTTAGTGTGTATTCACACAGAAACATGATAGGTTATGGTATATAGTAAAGCACACATCTATATTAGGATCTAAGTTGCCAATATTTGTACATCTTCTCGTGTGTATCTGTATGTGTACACAGAATCAGACATGCACAACACATTTCACATGCTCTAGAGACCTCATCTAAGTCTATGGCACTACCAGGCGCACTTACGCTATTTTCTGTAAGCTAATCTCTCTCCAAAACTCTAAAATTTCTTAATACTGTCTATGCCTTTTTAAAAATCTCCCAAGAAAAACTCAACAGATGATCTCATTAGAAAACATGAAATGAATTGTCAGAAGCTCTCCCCGCTTTCTCTGGAGTCCCCAGAATCCTGCACCAGAGCCTCCTTCCTCCTGTGCTAGGGATGTGTGGGGTCTGTCCTGATGGCCTCGAGTTGGTCACCCTGTCCATCTTCTACCTCCTGAACCTGGGAACCAGCTACTTTCTGCTAACGTGCAAACGCAAAGATGCGGCTCCTGCTGAAGCCACAAGGCTATCCCCCCCCTCTCCTCTCCACGGCCAGGGTCTTCTCTTGGCCCAGACTGGCTAGCTTCCATTTCTGACTCTCTGGTCACCTTAACTCTGCCCCACCCCACGCCCAGCCTCCTGCTCCAGTTTCTCTCTTGGAGGACTGTGTTGCTCCCAGCCCATCTTGCTGCAGCAGCACGAGCAGTTTCCCCATTTTATCGTCTCTTTAAACAGACCCCCACTTGGCTTCTGTCATTTCACACTTTGCTGTTTGCTTCCTACTGCAAGTCCCTACTTAGATCCTGCTCTGGCTCCTTCCCATCCTCCTGACTAAGACCCGGGAAGCAATTGTCTGTCTTCCCAGTCTCTGCCTGTCTGTGTCTCTGCTGCTCTGGCTCCATGCACCAGTACCTGTCAGGACTCCCAGCACCTACCTGCTGGGCCACAGGGCAAAGTGCTCACCTGACAGCCCCATTTGGGTGCTTCTCTCGGATCATCTGGGTAAATGCAACAGTCACAGCAGTTTATGGACATGCTCCAGAGTTGGACCTCTCCCCTTGTCCCTTGGCACTCATGTTGCCCCCGGCACCCACAGCCCCATTTAGCACCCTTTGTGGCCATCACTTACAACCACCCAAACCCAGGTCTGCAAACTCTTTCCCTCAGATAATTGCAGGTTTATTTTTTAAACCTTCCCCAGACCAGAAACAGTGTCCAGGAGAGTGGAGCCCGCTGCACCAGGAAAGAAGGAAGAGGAAGACAGGATGAACTGGCAGGAAACACCTAAGGTGGGGCACAACCATGTTTGATGATTGATGCAGGAACAATAGCATTTGGATACCCAGGGAATGATATTCAAAAGTAGGGAGACCTAAATGGAGGGGTCAGTCAAAGGAGGTAAGGTATTGCCTGTGGGCGGCTGACCATGGTTAGGTTCCTGACACACCTGAGTTTTCCTGAGGACCACCAGGGGTCACTTCTGAGCACAAAACCAGGAATAGCCTGGGAGCACTGCTGGCTGTGACCCACACACCTCTGCAAACATAAAACCCCAAATGGATTTAAATTCTGGAGTTCCCTTAAAGTAAAGGTACTGATTTCAGATGCCTCTGAAATGCTTAATATGTATTTCAATAACATAAAACTGATAGAGGAACACATTTACATACCTATAAAGCAAGACAAACCCTAAAAAAGAGGGAAATAAGCTAAATAAGAAAAAAGGAAAATAATTAAAATAACAGAAAAAAGAGAATTTATAGCATGAACATAAAAATGTTACATTATGAATTACCTTAACTATGAGCTGTACAGAAAAAAAAAACGAAGGTTTTGCCTGACCTATGTCGCTGTCATCCCAAAATTCCAACAGGATCAGACAACCATCTCCTAAGTGAAAAAATTCTGCTTCACGCAATGGGGAGAAAAGGCTGCAAAGTTTAAGAAGAGAACTCCCAGAATGACCACCAACTGGGAACTCTTTGGCACCATTGCCGCAACATTGGAAGACTCCATCATTGGCGACATCGATGAAGAATACAACCGACTGGTTCAGCACCACCATAATTGTGCGAAGAATGCCGAGAGAGAGAAAGACACAAAAGGATGCCTGTCTTCAAAAACTCTGGAGCTCATTCGCCAACATTGCAAGGTGTGAGCCTCAGGCAACCAAATGCTAATATCCAAGCTCGCAATGCAGTACAGAGAAGTGGTAAAGGAAGACCTGAAAGAGAGAAGAGCAGAAATACTGGCCGATGCAGCAGAAGCGGGAAAAGCATTCGCAAAGTGCACCTGTCCTTCGCCAACTGTAAGACCAAGATGACTGCCCTCCGACATCCTAATGGATCGATCACACCTTCCAGAAAGGCAATGGAGAAGATTATCCATGACTTCTACTCAGATTTCTTTGATAGCCACGTCCATCTGCCCCCATACCAAATTCTGCAGGATGGATATGTCGTTACCAACATTCTCTCTTCTGAAATTGGCATGTCATTTCATTGGTAAAGAAACAAAGAGCACCAGGCCCAGACAAAGTCAGATCCAAACACCTGAAGAATCTGCCATCAGTACTCATCAATACACTGGCTCGGCTCTTCACATGCTACCTGTCTGAATGCAAGGTGCCCTCCCAGTGGAAAACCAGCAAGACAGTTCTACTGTTCAGGAAGGGAGACATCTACGACACTGGGAACTATCGCCCCATCTACCTGTTGTCCGTCATCTACAAGCTGTTCACTCAAGTCATCCTGAACAGGATTGGCAGAACATTAGATGAAGGACAACCATGCAAGCAAGCTGGCTTCCGAAAAGGATTCAGCACAATCGACTATAGCCTTATTCATGTACTTCGGCAGAGCCTGGCAAGCTACCCTTGCCGTATTTGAATGCCAGATACCAGTAACAATTGTAGACCTCATTCCCATGACCTGATGGAATGGGTTGAGGCTCTTTATGTTCCTGAAATGAGCAGATTCCCTTGAGCTCTACTAGGATGAGACAGGACATATGGAGATATTACTGGTGCCCGCTCGAGCAAATCGATGATGAACGGGAAGACAGTGATACAGTGATACAGTGAAACAAGCTCATCAAGGTTAGTAAGGAGTTCAAGATGCTGTTCTACCTCACGTTCATTGATTTAAAGAAAGCCTTTGATTCTGTGGAGACTGATGCAGTCATCGAAGCCCTAGCCAAACAGGGCGTTCAAACCCAATACATCAAGATCCTTCATGAGCTATATTATGGATTCACCACCAGGATCTCACCATTCTACAAGGAAGTGATCACTGATGTCAAAAGAGGGGTTTGGCAGGGTGATACCATTTCTTGGGAAACTCTTCAGTGCCACCCTCGAGAACATTATGCGACAATTAGAATGGGAATGGGAGTGAAGATAGATGGTCGGCAACTACACCACCTCCGCTTCACTGATGACATGGTTCTAATAACACCGACATTAGCTAAGCAGCACAAATGCTGGCTGACTTCGACCGAGAATGTGAAAAGATAGGTCTACAGCTGAATCTCAACAAAACTATGTTCATGAAAAATGAACTAGTTCCAGAGGCCCCATTCACTCTCAATGGAACAAACATCTCTGAATGCAGCAGTTATGTGTACCTAGGTCGAGAAGTCAACATGATGAACGACCTAAAACCTGAGCTGCGCAGGAGGAAAGAGCAGCATGGAATGCCTTCAAGAGCATTGAAGAAATAGCTGAAAGGACAAAGAACCTCCAGCTTCGGGCACATCTCTTCGACTTCACAGTTCTCCCTGCATAAATATATGCCTCAGAGACCTGGGCCCTATGAAAGCAGGATGAGAATGGTATTTGGGTCTCCTATAGAGGAATCGAAAGAGCTATGCTTGGAATACCATGCCTCACTCAAGTGAGAGAAGGAATCTGGAGGTATAACCTCCATCGACAAGCCAGAATCAGGGTCGCTGTCTCGTTCGCCAAGGCATTGAAAATTAGACGGGCTGGACATGTAATGCAATTTGGAGACAGCTACTGGACTAGAGCCATTACCGACTGGATCCCACAGGATGTCAAAAGATCTCGTGGCCGCCCACCTACAAGATGGTCAGACTTCTTTGTCAAGACCCTGAATGAACGGTTTGAGGCTCTTCGTATTCCTAAAGCAACTAGATGCCATTGGGCTACACTGGCACGTGATAGGGTCAAATGGAAATTTTACTGGCATACGCTTGAGCAAATTGATGAATAATGGGATGTCAAGTGATCAAGTGATCAAGAGATTCCTGAAGCAACCAGATGCCATTGGGCTACACTGGCACGTGATAGAGTCAAATGGAAATGTTACTGGTGTGTGCTCGAGCAAATCGATGAATAATCGGATGTCAAGTGATCAAGTGATGAGCTGTACACATAGACTGATCAAAGAGTAGATACTAGTAGATGATTAAAAGAGAAAAATCAAATTATATGCTTCTCACAAGACATGCTCTGCAAATAAAACCAAGTGTAATATAAGCCCATTGTATGTGAACGTCAGGGATGCTCTGTGATGTGAGCAGCAGAAAGACCCTGGAGTGACTCAATGTCTTGGAAAAGTCAATTGTCCAAAAGAAAATGGTCATGGGAAGACACAGTAACTACCAGCATGAGCAACTGAATCTTAAGCACAGGCAGCAGTATCAGGAGAGCTGCAGAGAGCAGAGAGTCTCATAGGCGTATGAGTCACCAGAGTCTCACAGGCACATGAACCAACACAGTCTCTACTAGCAGCCTCTGGTCCTACAAAAGCAGAGACCAGACAGGGCCAGACAGAGCTGTCCTGATCTACCCCGTCCTGCAGTCACATGCGGCCACCTTTATGGAGCACATCCCACATATGGCCAGAAAATACCACATTGTGAACTGTAGAACATTTAGTTTTTGATTCTTTAATTGAAGTCATGAATTTATTCATACTCAAAGCAGAATCAAAGTAGAAATCATCAGAGATTTTACAGTAGAAAAATACCTAGCCAGAAAAATTAAAACATGCACGCATGTAAATAATCACAGAATACAGAGTAAATACCCAAGGAAAAATTTTAAACAGACATAATTAGGCTAAAGAGATGGCTCATAAGCTGGAGCTAATGCTTTGCATGCAGGAGCTCAGGTTGAATCCCAGGTTCAACTTACTTCCCCAGCACAGCCAGGAGAGACCTCCAAGTATTGTGCTTGGATTGGGGGGTTTCTGAGTATCACCAGTTTAGCCCCAGAGCAAACTACAGTCACAAAATGTGGAGATGCAGAGAACACTCCAAGGGCAAGCATGTGATTTTCAGACAGAAGATCTAGGTTTAATTCCCAGCATTGCATGAGTCCCATATAATTGCTGGGAGCAAACATTTAGTGAGGAGTAATATTATGTGTGGCCCCAAACAAACAAAAATACACGACCTTGGCTAACTGAAAACACTCTGTGTTAAAATACACGGGAGCCGCCACTGTACTCCATGGAAATTGATGCCGTTACTGAGACAGAAGAGGAAAGAAAATAATCAAAACTCTCAGTCCATCCTGAGAGACACTGAAAAGTAAAGTAATCAAGGAGCAACCCGAAGGAATCATGCAGCAAAGATGAAGCGTCACACCATTGATTTTGTGAAAAGGAACAATACAGAGAATGAATATATTTAAAAAGCTGTTTTATATTAAAAAAAGACAATATAATTAAGAATCCTCAACAGAGACAGACCAAAAAATATCCAAGGACAGTTGGAAACAAGGACCAGGAGGACAGTCCACTGCTAGAAATCTGGCACAAATAGAAGGGGAGGTTAGGACAGAGAAGTGACCTCTATGACAATGGTAGTTGGAAATGGTCATTCTGGACAAAAACTGAGTGCTGAGCATAGGGAAAGGGGGGTACTTGATAACCTGTCAGTACTTGGATTTTGTTTTGGTTTTGCCTTATGGTTCATACCTGGGCTTACTCTTGCCTCTGGGCTTACTCTTGGCTCTGCTCGGGATCCTATGGGATGCCACAGATAGAACCCACTGTACTGGGGTTTTTGCTCTGGTCCCAAACCTGTCAGTACTTGTATTGCAAACCATTATACCCAGAAGGAGAGAGAGAGAGAGAGAAGAAAAGTGAATGCCATAGAGGAAGGCTGGTGGGGGAATTAGAGGATTGGGTGGTGGGAGGGAAACTGTGGACACTGATCATTGGTGGTAAAAATACGCACAGTGAAGGGACAGTATTGGACCATCCTATGACTGAAACCCAATCATGAACAACTCTGTAACTGTTTCTCATGGTGATTCAAACATGTTTTAAAATACATTTTATCAATACCAGAATACAGGAATATAGTATAATATTATAAGAGAATATTTGTGCATACATTTAACAACTTAGAAGAAATTAATCAGTTCTTAGAAAACCAAAACCATCAAAACATAAAAAATGCATAATCTGAATCTGAAGCTCAAGAATTTAGAATTCATAATGTAAAAGTTCCAAAAAAGGGATATCCCCATTGTTTCTCTGGAGAATTTTTATGTTTGAAGAATTGATACCAGTCTTAACCATTCACCCCCCACAAAAAATATAAGGGGAGAGATCAATTCTCTGCCTACTTTATGTTAATAATCTATTCCTGATAACAAATCAAGGCACAAATACTAAAAATATAAAAATTGCAAACCAGTATCTGTCATAAAACTTAGATTTTTAAAAATTCAACAAGATATTAGGAAGTATAAGCCCATGATATACAGAATGTACACATACACATGCCATAACTAAGTGGGATCAAGTCTAGGTGGGCTGATTTTATTCAAACCAGTCACAAAATTCATCGTAACAGTCAAAAGGAGAGAAGCATGTACTACAAACTGGTGCGGGAACATGCTCAGCAATGCCCCATGTTTACTCATGAGAAACCCTCAGCTGGTTGGTCAAGCACGGTAGAAATGCAAGCTTGAGAGGAGAGTATTATGAAAGATAAAGACTGGGAAAGGAAAATATATAGCTGTCCTATCTTCAGTTAAAATATTTGTCAGTAAAAAAAAAAAGATTCCAAGAAATGCCTTTTAAAATCTTCTAGAATGAATTCAGTAAAGTTGTAAGACACAAGATCAACTCACAAAAACCAATTATTTCTAGACACTCACAGTGAACAGACACATTTTGAAATGAAAATCATCATTTACTGTCACCTCCAAGGAAATGAAATACTTAACTAAAGGGCTAAGTGCTGAGTATTACAAAATAAATAATGAAGGAGAAAAATCAAAGGCAGAACTTCAGAGGGGCACTGTGGCATTCATGGTTTGGGAACCAACACGATGAAGGTGCCATGTTCCTAAATTCA
>JAJIBD010014718.1:0-14625 GCA_021461705.1 Cryptotis parvus | reverse complement strand
TTTTTAAAAATTAAAAATTTACCATTATTGTACATAATTAATATGTAAATCTTATTAGATTCAAGATAGATTTCTATGAGTTTTATTAATTATATTAGAAAAATCCAATATCACATTTGACAGTTCAAAGATTAAATTTCCTATTATTGTATGTCACAATGTAATAGACTATAAACTGTAAATATTTATTGGTGAATTATATATATAAGTCTATTTATTCGTTGTACACCATAATGCTTATATTTCATTAAGAGATAAAAAAAACTAATTTCCAATAGAATAAAAAATAAACTAAATTTAAATTTTGCTTTAATTAATTACATTTGCAACGATTAAGCAGTACTACTATAATTAATTATATCGTTAAGGGTTTTTTTTTTTTTTTTGCTTTTTTGAGTCACACCCGGCGTTGCTCAGGGGTTTCTCCTGGCTGTGCACTCAGAAATTACTCCTGGCAGTACTGGGGGGGACCATATAGGATGCCAGGGATCGAACCCCACATCAGCAGCATGCTAGGCAAATGCCCTAGCTGCTGTGCTATGGCTCCAGCCCCTATATGTTTAGGTTTTTTAATGTCTTTGTATCTTCTTAGGTAACATCTGTGTGTTACCAATAAAAATGCTCTTCTAAATTATAAAAACAAAGTATTTTTACTGTTCAAATTGTGTACATATAATTAAAAGCACAAAATAAAACCCTGCTAAAACAAAATTGACATTTTCAGTAATTTATGATAAAATTTTTTTGTGTGTTTTGTTTTGGGGCTACACCTGATTGTGTTAAGGCTTAATCCTAGCTCTGTACACAGAGATAATTCCTGAGACTGTTTGGGCATCATATGGATTACTGTGGGACAAACCTGGGTCACTCACATTCAAGACAAAGTGCCCTGCTGGCTATACGATCATTCTGGCCCCACAATCTATTATTTTCAGGTGAGTGAGAGGGCACATAGGCACATTCATGCCTTACTTATGAAATTTTTAACTATTAATATTTCATTTTTGTGATTACATTCTTATCTGACCTGACTAGTATTATTATTCATCTTGTTTTGTTATGCTCAAATCTGAAAATTTCTAATAGTTTAAATTGTGGCTATTGATTTTGTAGTCAGCTATCAAACCCTTATATTTCTCTCTTATTTAGTTATAACACCAGATTGGTCTTCAAGGTTTCTTCATTTTGAATAACTCTTACTTGTCTTTATCACACTGAAATTTTTCCTATATGATTCGATTTATATGTCACTTTTATTCATCTATAAAAAAGAAAATGGTTTCAAAACTTTTTGAGGATTATTTTAGTTTTGAATGTCAACTATTGCTCAATGAAACCACAAAGACATATTTTCATGCAGTTCACTCCTCTAAAACTTTTTTATCTTGAATACTATATAAATTGAAGTATTAAATAATAATTCTTAATAATTTTATTTAGTGGATACAATAAAGTGTTTGTTTCCCAAATACCTTTGAAATCGTGCTTATAGTAGAAAGTTTCTAATCAAATATGTTCTAATAAATATTACTAGCTGACTGTTGCAAATTTAAACAAATTTTCTTTTTTTAAAAAATAAAATAATACTGAGTTTGGGGTAGTCTTCACAGTGATGTCCAGGGGTTCTCAGGATCACTCAGGGTGCTTATCGGCAGGCAGAGATGGAATGTGCATGTCTTTCTGCTCATCATAGAAATTAGAAAACTTTCCAGGCAAAGCAAGGGCAGTCCTGGCATCATGCTTCCCACAAAGCCAAAACATAAGACCTATTTACCAGAAGAAGAAACTTTTTGTTCATTATATTGCATGTTGGTTTACAACTCAGAATTTCTTTATGAATATTTTACTGTTCTATTTCTCTATTAAAAACCTCTTTGCTACCAATTATAGTAAGGTGTTTGTTGGGGGACATGCTTTCATCATCTTCCAATAGCTGGGTTTTACTTTAACAGAGCTCTTTCTTGACCCATCACTATCTCTATTTGATTGACCATCTAATAGCAGTGGAAACAAAACTTAGTGGTTACAGCTATTTAGAGTTATTGCTGCTAATACTGACAGTAGTCTAAATTTAAAGCAGTTTTGGTTAATAAAAGTTAGTTTTTTTGACTCACTTTGACTCCACCGTTCTCCCTGCAATAACATACACCTCAGAGACCTGGGCCCTACAAAAGCAGGATGAGAATGCTATTTGGGTCTCCCAGAGAGGAATCGAAAGAGCTATGCTTGGAATATCACGCCTCACTCAAGTGAGAGAAGGAATGCAGAGTTCCCACCTCTGTCGCTATTCCAGAATCAGGAACGCTGTCTCATTTGCCAAGGCATCGAAAATCAGATGGGCTGGACATGTAATGTGATTTGGAGACAACCGCTGGACTAGAGCCATTACTGACTGGATCCCATGGGATGTCAAAGATCACGTGGCTGCCCACCTACAAGATGGTCAGACTTCCTTGTCAAGACCCTGAAGGAATGGTTTGAGGCTCTTCATATTCCTGAATCAACCAGATGCCATTGGGCTACATTGGCACGTGATAGGGTCCAATGGAAATGTTACTGGTGCCCGCTCGAGTAAATCGATGAATAACGGGATTCAAGTGATCAAGTCATCAAAAGTTAGTTTTAAATAAACATGCAGTCTTATAGGCCAGAGTTACTTCAATAAAAAGAGAAAGAAAAAGACCAAAAAAAGGTAGAACTCTTAAACGTAATTGATAATTACTGTATTTTTTAAATTATTTGTTTATTTTATTATACCACCATGGCAATACAATTACAAAACTGTTCATGATTAGGTTTCAGTCATACATTGTTCCAACATGCATCCCTCCCCAGTGCACATTTCCCACCACCAGTGCCCCCCAGATTCCCTCTCATCTCCACCAGACTGCCTCTATAGCAGGCACTTTGCACCTTTTTCTTCTCTTTCTTCTCCTCCTTTTCCTCCTCTTACTTCTTCTCCTTCTCCTTCTTCTCCTTCTTCTTCACCTTCTCCTCCTTCTCCTCCTTCTTCTCTATCTTCTCCTTCTCCTCTCCTCCTTCTCATCCTTTCCCTCATCCTTCTCTTCTTTTCTTTCTCTTCTCCTTCTCCTCTTTCTCCTCCTTTTCTCCTCCTCCTCCTCCTCCTCCTCCTCCTCCTCCTCCTCCTTCTTCTTCTTCTTCTTCTTCTTCCTCTTCTCCTTCTTCTCCTTCTCCTTCTCCTTCTCCTCCTTCTCCTTCTCCTTCTCCTTCTCCTCCTCCTCCTCCTCCTGCTTCTTCCTCTCTCTCCCCATTTTCTTATACATTGTGGCTTGCAATACATAAATTTAGGGATTATCATGTATATCCTTTTGCCTATGTTCAATGCTCAGTTCTATTCTCGTGTTACTATTTTGACTAATTATTAGCACAATGGTCCCTTCTCTATCTTACCTAAGCTCAGACTGCCACAAACTTGTGGTAGATTCTCACTATTGACAAGTCCTCCTGGTTCATGTTTCGCCTGGTCTTGGATATTGGTATAACACTATTTTTTAAATCCCACAAATGAATGCAGTCATTGTATGTCTGTCCTTTACCCTCTGACAAATTTCACTTAGCATGTCTATTCATTTGTAGGGAAATTTTATAACTTCATTTTTCCTAACAACTGCAAAGTATTCCATTGTGTAGATGAACCATAGTTCTTTTTTTAATTTTTATTATACCACAGTGAAAATACAATTAAAAGGTGATCATAATTGGTTCTTGGTAATACAGTATACCAGCACCCATCCCTCCACCAGTGCCCCATTTCCACCACCAATGTACCCCACCCCCTCCTGCCCACCCCCATGCTCTTAATACAGGTACAGTTTCCTCTTTCTCTGTTCTTCTTGTCTCGATCTCTCGCCTCTTATTTTACAGTGGCTAGCCCTCAGGTATTTAGAGTTTATCACTTAAGTCTTTTGTGTATATTCAATGGTGAGTCTTAATCTGCCATTACTATTCCTACATTTAGTAAAACACTGGTATCTATTTATGTCGTATAAGAATGCAGTCATTCATATCTGTCCTTTTCCTTCTGACAATTTCACTCAGCAGATAGTCTCCATGTCCCTCCATTTGCAGGTAAATTTATAATGTCATTTTTCTGACAGCCGCATAGTATTCATAGTGTAGATGAACACAGTTTCAGAGTCTCGTTGGCATTAGGTTGTTTCAGATTTAGCTATGTGAATAGCACAGAGAGAATAAAGAAGTACAGATAGTGTTTTATGTGTTTCGGTCCGGGTATATTCCAGGAGTGCTATTCTGGATCAATGGGAGCTCAATCTAGTTTTCGGGGACTTTTTATCCTGTTGTCTGTTCTCAGGCTTTAGTTTCTGCAAAAACAGCATGCACACTACAATGTAGATAAAAGAGGTATCCACAGTATCCAGAATTACTTTAAAGTAAGAACAGGAGCCAGATCGATAGTACAACTGAGGGGATGGCTTTTGTATGCAACTGACCCAGGGTCTATTGCCAGCATCCCAAAAGTTCCCCTGAGGATCACCAGGAGTAATTCCTGAGTGCAGAACTAGATGTAACTGCTGAGCATTGCCAAGTGTGACCCAAAACATAAAAAGAGGAAATTATGTGTCATAAAAGTAGATGATTATAATTATTTTTATTATTATTAGTTTTGCTTTTTGGGTTCCACCCAGCAATGTTCAGGGTTAACTCCTGGCTCTGAACTCAAGAATTACTCCTGGCAGTGCCCAAGGAAATGATATTGGGTGCTGGGGATCAAAACCTGGTTGGCCATGGTCAAGGCAACACATTAGCCACAGTAATATCACTCTGGCCCCAATTATTAAAAATTACGAATGTTAAGTTTAAAATATGAGTATACACAATAACTCATATTTCAAAATTCCATTCTTCACTAAATTGCACATATCTTTTTTAAGTTAGTGCAAATTATGTTTATAATAAATTTTATTATCAGTTATTGATCCTAATGAAATGTATTGAGCCTAATTAAATCATATTTGTGAATAAGATAGATACTGAAGATTTAATGACTCTTAAGTTGAATTAGCTAAAAAATACTTCCAAGCTGTTTTTTTATACTGCAAAAGCAGGAGTATTATGTAAGAAAACAAGTCCATGTCGTTATATATCATGAGATTTATCCTATCATATTAAAGCAAAATAATGAGGAAATTATAAAATGATGTCAGTGCACTAAGTTTTAAAAATGCTATCTATATGTTTTCTCTATATTTGACTTTTCATTTTTATTCATTGAAATTTTTAGTCATTCTTGTTTTTTTCATTTATAATGTAATAATGATATAATTTTATAATTTTAACCTCAAGGAGCACCTAACACTAATCTAGATAGCATTATGTGTAATAATTCTTAGCCAATCCAATGTTCTAGTATTCTTAAAAATATATCTTCTAACTTTATCATTGTTCATAAAGTTTAAATTTAAAAAAATATTCCAAATCATTGTACTGAAACTGCAACCTTGAACTGTCACCTAAAAAGATTAACCAGAAATTGAAAAGCTTTATATTAATGAATGGTGCTATTTCACAGTATGAAAATAATATATATCTTGAGTAATTTAATTTTTTCTTGTACCTTCAAACTGTGTTTATGTTAGTCTTACTATTTATATTTCATGCACAATTCACAATATATTAAATTCTAAACTATGACTCTGACCATTAGGTAAAATGTTGAAAGATGTTTAAAAGGCAGTTTTTTTAAAGCTGATGCATAATTCACATATTTGAGAGTTATGTTATTGCACTAAATTATGAATAAGGAGATGTTTTGAGGGCAGTCTTACAAAATTGTTGGTGCTCTAAATTTAATATTTTCTGTGCAGTTAGGTCAAACAAAACTGGGAGTGACATAAAATATGCATGTGCTTTAGTTTTATTTTTATTAGAGTTGAGGTAACATGCTACAGAGATTCATGTTCATAGTTATTAGGTACAAAATTGTGGTCTTCTATCACATCAGATTGCTCAAGACCCTCCACCACATACTTAGAGACAATTCTCATCCATTTCTTACTCTTTCCATAATCCCTGGGTAATGAATTTTCATTAGGTTTAGCTTATTTTTTTTGCTTTGTTTTTCACATATATATTCATATATATAAATATACATGAATAGTATCATTTGCTATTTCTTCTCATTTTGCTTAGCACCAGTCCTCTATCTATATCCTCTTTGCAGCAGAATATAAGACTGTATTTTTTTCTTTTAAGTGAGAAGTATTACATTGTGTAAATGTAGCACAACTTCTTTATTCACTCATCTGTTATTGGGCTCTCCTTCCTTCCATATGTATGGTACTACAAATAGGAAAAGAAAATATGTCTGTGTTCTTTAATCTCAAGTTAGTAACTTTCATTATGGTTTTTTTCTTTTCACTTAGAGGAGTTTAATTATTACTTCTAATCATAATTTTAAATAAAGTATATCATTGTTTGTATATTTTTACAAAAGAACGTTCTTTGAAAGATCATTATTTGTAATGCAATTATAATAATAAACAAGAACACATTGACTGTTCTGCATAAAACAATCAAATATACAACTGTATCTTTTTATGATGCATGACACTTAAAAGAAATTTTACTTTGTTTGGTAACTTTATTTTTTAAAAAATTTTATTATACCACCGTGAGACATACAATTACAAAGGTGTTCACAATTGGTTCTTGGTAATACAGTATTCCATCACCCATCCCTCCACCAGTGCCCCATTTCCACCACCAATGTACCCCACCCCTCCCACCCACCCCCGGGCTGCCTCAACAGCAGGTAGCCCTGTTTCCTCTCTTTCTCTCTCTGTCTCTTTCTCTGTCTCTGCATCCCTCTCCCTCTTCTTTTATACATTGTGGCTAGCCCTGCAGATATTTAGAGTTTAAAACTTAAGTCTCTTTGTGTATATTCAATGGTGAGTTTTAATCTGCCATTACCATTTCACACATTTAGTAAAACACTGGTATCTATTTATATCCTATTAATGAATGCAGTCATTCTATATCTGTCCTTTTCCTTCTGATAGTCTATCACTAAGCATGATAGTCTCCATGTCCATCCATTTGCAGGTAAATTTCATAATTTCATCTTTTCTTATAGCCGCATAGTATTCCATAGTGTAGATGAACCACAGTTTCTTTAGCCAGTCCTCTGTTCTCGGGCATTTAGGTTGTTTCCAGATTCTAGCTATAGTGAATAGCGCAGAGATGAATAAAGAAGTACAGATAGTGTTTCTGCTATGTGTTTTTCGGTCTCTCGGGTATATTCCCAGGAGTGCTATTGCTGGATCAAATGGGAACTCAATGTCAGGTTTTCGGAGGAATGCCCAAATTGTTTTCCAAAAGGGCTGGACCAGTCGGCACTCCCACCAACAGTGGATGAGAGTCCCCTTTTCCCCACATCCACGCCAGCACCGGTTATTCTTGCTGTTTTAGATGTGTGCCAGTCTCTATGGTGTGAGATGGTACCTCATTGTTGTTTTGATTTGCATCTCCCTGATGATTAAAGATGAAGACCACTTTTTCATATGCCTTTTTGGCCATTCGAATTTCTTCTTTTTTGGAAGCTTCTATTCATTTCTTCTCCCCCATTTTTTGATGGGGTTGGCTGTTTTTTTTGTGGACTGCTACCACTGCCTGTTATGTCCTCGATATTAACCCCTTGTCAGATGCGTATTGGGTGAATATCCTTTCCCACTCTGTGGATTGTCTTTGTATCTTGGTCACCATTTCTTTTGAGGTGCAGAAGCTTTTCAATTTGATATAATCCCATTTGTTTATCTTTGCTTCCATTTGCTTGGTCAGTGGTGTGTCGTCTTTAAAGATGCTTTTCGTTTCGATGTTGTAGAGTGTTTCTCCTATGTTTTCTTCGATGTACCTTATAGATTCATGTCTGATGTTGAGATCTAGAATCCATTTTGATCTGACTTTTGTGCATGGCGTTAAAAGGAGGTTTAAGTTCCTTTTTACATGTAGCTGCCCAGTTTTCCCAGCACCATTTGTTGAAGAGGCTTTCTTTGCTCCACTTAATATTTTTTTGCTCCTTTATCGAAGATTAAGTGGTTGTATATTTGAGAGTGTGTTTCAGGATACTCAGTTCTATTCCATAGGTCTACGGGTCTGTCTCTATACCAATACCACACTGTCTTAATTACAACTGCTCTGTAGTAGCGCTTGAGGTTGGGGAAAGTGATACCTCCCGTCTTCTTTTTTCCCAAGGATTGCTTTAGCTATTCGTGGGGTTTTATTATTCCATACAAATTTCAGGAGTGTTTGTTCAATTTCTTTGAAGAACATCATGGGTATCTTTATAGGGACTGCATTGAATCTGTATAAAGCTCTAGGGAGTATTACCATTTTATAATGTTAATCCTTCCGATCCATGAGTAAGGGAATGTGCCTCCATTTCTTCAGGTCTTCTTTTATTTCCTGAAGTAACGTTTTGTAGTTTTGTAGAGAACCTTTACACTCTTTGTCAAACTGATTCCTAGGTATTTGATTTTCTGGGGCACAATTGTGAATGGGATAGTTTCTTTAATGTCCCTTTCTTCTCTTTTGCTGTTTGCATATAGGAAGGCCATTGACTTTTGGGTATGAATTGTGTACCCTGCCACTCTACTATAGGGATGTATTATTTCTAGGAGCCTCTTGGTAGAGAGTTTCGGTTTTCCAGGTATAATATCATGTCATCTGCAAATAGTGACAACTTGGCTTCTTCCCTTCCTATCCGGGTGCCCGGATAGGAAGGGAATAAGCCATGCTTGGTAACTTTAATAATGAAATAGTGTTTATGACATAAATTACTTATATCTTCTCTTGTTTAGTTTATCCTAAACAAGAGAAGACATATTCTAAAGTTCCATACCCCAAATAAGTGGTCTTAATCTCTGTTCTCCAGAATTGATGATATTTTACTTTATCTCAAAGTGTGTTCTTATGTATCAATGTACTTGAATAAGTACATGCTATTCAATATTCTAAAATTCAAGACATTAGGACCTTTATTTTGCATTCTTAAACATCACATATATAATGCTAATATTGTGTTATAAATGAATCATCCATATCTGAATGAAGAATCTCTATATTGAATTCTCATTGAGACTTTTTCTTTCTACCCATTCCCTTTTAAAGTTCCTGAATTCATGTACAACATTTTTTATAACCTACTAATATAAATTTTAAAACTGAAATATTTTTTTATCTTTCCCCCTAGATAGGTACACAATCTTGTGTCTTTTCTGTTTGCTGCAGTATTTTATGACCTAATTATATTTGGCCCCAGATGACACATTGTTAGGATCAATGACTTCATTTCACATTTGAAAGTTTCCTGAAGCTCTGAGAGATAAAATGACTTGTCAAAACACACCAACTATATATAGTGGCTATAATACTAGAATTAAAATCTGATATAGCTTGGGGTGAGGCAGACACTACAGGGTTTATGGAACATTCAGGTATCTTTTAAGGGTTGATCCTGGGACTACATGGCCTCCCAAGCACCAACATATATAGTACTAGGAGGCCTCAAGCACCTCACAGGTGCCCCACATATTAAGGATCTATGGTACGGGCAGCACCACATCTTCAGAACTTTGCACTGAACCTCATTCAAAGTGGTAAAAATTGCATGGTGTAACCCCTGGATACCCTGAGGATTGCTGAGTAACCTCAAAAAATAGATTGATATAGTTCAGAATTTGCTTTGCACTTTCAAATGTTTTGTCAATGACACATAAATCAGAATTTAGTAATATTGTATTATCTTACATTACTATAGAGATTCTTAGTCCTTCCTCATTGTAATAGGCCAGGATATTCCTCAATTATCTAAACAGAGACCCTTGATGTTCCTTTCTTTAGGAAAACAACTTCTACTAATTTGTGTGATGGTACCCCAGCCGCCTACTTGTTAAAGGTGCTAATTCTCACATTTATCCTAAGTTCCATATTGTATTCTTTCTCCTATATCTCTCCATGACTCTCTTTGTAGTCTTACTGCATTTTCATAATCATCCTAATAAATAAGTCCTAACAGGACTCTTACTGCATCTTCATAACCATCATAATAAATAGGTAAAATATCTAACCTGCTGGAAAATTGTATATAGGCAGATTATGTGGATATGACTTTTTATTTTAATTTCTACATGACAGTGATAATAAACTCAAAGACCTCAGTTCTCATGAGTAAAATCATATGTTGTCATAAGTAGGTATGAGACTCAATGAAGTGATATAATAAGAGAACAAATCTCAAATCAATAAATATAACTTATAATCATAAGTAATTTGCAAATGCTAATTAGCGGTATGTCTAGAGAGCTCTGTGCCTCTTGTCACCAACCTATTGCTTTCCAAAGTTTAGCATTTAGTGGAGCATAGAAAGCCATTCAACGAGTGGTGTTGAGGACACTGGGCAGCTACATGTAAGAAATTGAATTTGGACCTCTGTCTAACACCATGCACAAAAATCAGATCAAACTGGATTAAAGATCTCAATATCAGACCTGAATCCATAAAGTATGTCTAAGAAAATATAGGAAAAACCCTCTATGACATTGAAGCTACAGGCATCTGCAAAGATGAAACACCACTAACAAAGCAACTAGAAGCAAAGATAAACATATGGGCAGACTGCATAAAAATAAAAAGGCTCTGCACCTCAAAAGAAACAGTGGCCAAGATACAAAGACAGTCCACAGAATGGAAAAGAATATTCACCCAATACCCATCTGATAAGAGGTTAATTCCCACAGAATGGGAAAGAATATTCACCCAATACCCATCTGATAAGAGGTTAATCTGCCAATGATATCAGTCATTGGTAGAACTCTACTTGAAGAAAACAGCTAACCCCATCAAAATATGGGGAGAAGAAATGAATGGAAACTTCAACAAGGAAAAAATTCAAATAGCCAAAAGACATATGAAAAGGTATTCATCATCGTTAATCATCAGAGAGATGCAAATCAAAGCAACAATGAGATATCATCTCATACCACAAGACTAGCACATATCCAAAAAAGCTAAAACAATGAGTGTTGGCGTGGATGAGGGGAGAAAGCGACTCTCATCCATTGTTGGTGGAATGTAGACTGGGACAACCTTTTTGGAAGACAATATAGACATACCTCCAAAGACTAGAAATTGAGCTCCCATTTGACCCAGTCATACCATTCCTGGGAATATAACCTGGGAAGCCAAAAACACAGCAGCAACACCATCTGCACTTTTATTTTCATAGCGGCACTATTAACAATAGCCAGAATCTGGAAGCAACCAGAGTGCCCGAGAACTGATGATAAGATAAAGAAACATTGGTACATCTACACAATGAAATGCTATGCAGTTGACTGGATAAACAAAGTTATGAAATTTACCTATAAATGGATGGAAATGGAGATGATCATGTTGAGTGAAATTAGCCAAAGGGAAAAGGACAGATATAGAATGATTGCATTTATTTGAGGGATATAAAATAATACCATGATACCAATATCCAAGGCCAGACAAAACATGGATCAGGAGGTATTATTATTATTATTGTGTAGAACCTACTGCAAATGTGTGGAAGTCAGAGGTTATATAATGCAGAGAAAGGAACAGTGTACTTATAATTATTGTAAATGGTAATACCAGCATAGAACTGAGCATTGTAAGTAATAAAATGATATTCATGATAACTTCTAACTGTATGTATTGTAAGCCACAATGTGTAAGAGAATGGGGGGGAGAGAGAGAGGAAGAGAGAGAGAGAGAGAGGGTTAAAATTGCCTGCCATAGATGCAGACTGGCGGAGGGGGTAAATTATGGGACATTGGTGGGAGGAAATGGGCACTGATGGAATTATGGGTGCTGGAACATGTTTGACTGAGACTCAGATATGAACACTTTTGTAATTGTATATCTCATGGTGGTATAATAAAAAATTATAAAATAAAAAGTTTAGCATTTAGAAATTAGTGGACAATATTTTATACCTTTAATTGTTGCTCCATTACTATTTTTTTAAATTGACCAATGCTAATAGAACTTATAACAATTCTATTTTCAATCATTTTTGGGTATATTCCCAAGCTATATTTAGGGGGCTCAAGGACATTTCCAAGAAATAACCAGCCTTAATGTGTGGAATTGTTGATTTATTTCAGTTATGAATATAGTATTTCCTTTTATTTGCATGATTTCATTTTGGAATATTTCTTTGCATTATTTTTATCCTTCCACATGATTTAGAATTTTCCTTAGCATTGATAGGCAATAACGACAAATTTTTAAAAATACTAAACGGATGGAACAAGAGGTAGTACAACAAGTAGGAGCAGTTGTCAATCATGCAGTTGTCAATCATGCAGTTGGTCCGCGCCATACCACTTGATCCTCTGAGAACCACAAGGTGCAGAGACAGGAATAAGCCCTGAACTTTACCAGATGTCACCAAAACTTTAAAATTAAGAAAAAGACTGAACCTACACTCAAAATAAAATAAATATGATATGCAGATTTTTTATTTCATCACTTTACTATTCTTTCAGTCTTTCCTTTTCTGAATGGTGAAGGTAACTGCTACTCTAATCTGTATATTTTTAAAGCACCATTTCTATGACTTATGTATTTAACTGAACTGTAAGTCTATATTACTTAACACTTTTCTTTACTAACTTAGTCAAGTCCTAGTTTTATGACAAGTAGCAAGAGAAATCGTTGTTTCTGCATGCAATTGGGAGATGAAAAGTACTATGCACTATTCAAGAATAAAAGAGTGAGGGGATATTTTTGCATTTTATTATTACCTAAGGAAAGTTTTGCACTTCTTAATTCTGTCTGTAAGAGGGCCTCCTTCAAGTCTAGGGTATTATTCAAGTGACACTACATATTCCTTGTATGTATAAAGCCCTGGGTTTAATCTTGGCATCTCACTACCCACCCAGAGCTAGTGATTGTGGCCCTGGTAGTACGGCTGCAGTGCTCCTACCTAAAGTGACCTGACCTAGCTCCAAGTATTGGCTGTAGCTTTTATATCCACAAAAGTAGCAAAATTAAAAAATGAAATCAACTCTGTCAAACATATATATTGTAGTCATGGCAGTGATATTAGAAAGTGTGTTTTATCTAATTCTCTCCATTGATTGGTCTCATTTCTTTCCTCTTTCTGTTTCTCCTCTATGTTACTTATCAGTCAAAAATGAAGTCATGGAAAACCACAGGTTAACATATTTCTTTTTTTAAAGGCATTATGTTTTATCCTCTGAGAATGTGTACTTAATATCTTAAAACCCTAAATTATTCTTTATATACATTTCAAAACATGTATTTTATATATTATGTGTCTTGATGCCGTTGGGGTCCACAACAGTGTCAGGACAGAATTTCTCTTCTACCTCCGAGGTCACTGGGGGAATGGATGAAAACTCATCCGTTATGAGTATGGCAGGTCCAAAAAAAGGCTTTTAATAGTACAAAAGCTCTATCACCGCAATCCAATATAATGAAAGAACTCTAGCTCTGGTCAGAACTTAGACAATTATCTTTTTAGTTTTTTTTTTTCTTTTAAGATCATACCTGGCAATTCTCAGGGATTACTCCTTTACTCCTGGCTCTACACTGGGGAATTACTACTGGTTGTGCTCAGGGGAACATATAGGATGCCAAGAATGGAACCAGGGTCAGCCATGTGCAAGGCAAAACCCTCACCACTGTGCTATCGCTCCAGCCCCTATCTTTGTTTAGTTTTTAACACAAGATATTTTTTAGGTATTTGGAGTGCCATATTATTCTATCTTATTTCTTTAAGCAATACTTCCTATATTGTAGCATCATGCTATTTCAAGGGACATATGTTAGTTTACTCATTTATAAAATTTATTTTTTATCATTAAAATAATAAAGGGGTCAGGAGCTGTACAAGGGTTAATACATTTGCCTTATGTGAAGCCCACCCACGTTCAATCTCCAGACCATATAGGTTTTCCAAGTTACATCTGGATGGAATCCTTATTAAGAGTAATCCCTGAGGAAAACAAACTGTGGCTGAAAATAATAAATAAAATAGATAGAACAGTGTTGAATGTCATAATTCAAAGGATGGAGTTGTGCTTTCTATTGTGAGGTTCCAGGTTTGATACCCAGAATCATATAGGCTTTATGCATCATAGGTGGGCACTCACTTAGAAAGCTCCAGCGTAAATAGGTAGCTCTGGTTATTCAAAGTACCACTGGACTCAAGCATTTTTATATTTCCAAGCCCAAGCATTGAATTATCCCAGTTGGTTGAATGAATATTTCCAGGATTGCTTGTCAAATTCCCCAATGATTGCTTGGAAAGGGGCATCCTGAAAAAAAATAATTAAGCTGAGCAAGAATATGATTACTTATATTTTCTCCCAAAAGTTAGAAATGAATGTAACATCTAACATTAAACTTGGTTGAGTTAATAAATTAATGTCTAATATTTAATAAAAAGTAATGATTCACTAAAGTATTGGCATTATTTTAAAATGCTTTTGTTTCGCTTTGTGTTTTGCTTTGGGAACATATTCATTAGTACTTAGGGCTTCTTGGATTTGTGGTCAGACATCACTCCTGGTGAGCTGGGGTGACTGTATG
>JAJIBD010014717.1:0-11804 GCA_021461705.1 Cryptotis parvus | reverse complement strand
ACTATTAATAATGCTTAACTAAAGAGACTTTAAGGTAGTATTATCTGTATAAATTTCAAAGAATATTTCTTCTTAACTCTAGAACTGGTCAAGTATTTACTAGCATAGAGGTTCTCTTTTTAGATATCCCCCAACTGAGCTGTGAAAAAAGGTTGGAAATAAGCCAAACTGGATTAAAAAAAGTGATTAATAACTGGAAAAATGGTGTGGAAGAGAAAAGGACAAGGGAACCTGTTTAGTAAGCCCAGACACATGCATGTTAGAGCAGGGGCCAGAGACTTAACACTACAAACAGAGGAGAGGCTTGTAGTGGCATCAGAGAGTAAGTGTTATTTCCAGGAAATAATGTTGGGGATAGCGTTTATTGCAAGATGTTTGGACCTAAGAAAGGATGTCTTGATTTAATGGAGCCTCAGGGTAATGTTTCTTCTCTGCAGCTGCTTAGTGAGGCTATGATCTTTTTCCATTACAAGCATATATCTTTACTGACAATTTCCCCCACAACTGAGTAAGTAAAGGGAAAAGGATATCTACATACACCCTATTGAATTCCTGAAAATGTTTTACAAAAGATATTTACGGCCTGAGAATATATATATATATTTATATATTTTATATAAATATTTACATGAAATATTTATATATATATAATATTTCACTTACTAAATACTATATGGTAAGGGGAGAAAAATATTTCTTAAAAAATATCTGATAGTATTTACCTAAATATTCTGGACTTCAAATAATCTTAAAGCTATTATTGTTTCATAAAATCACAAACTATATATCTTTTATGCCCTCTTATCGTAAGGTTATCCTTAAACTTAGGGAAAAATTCAAATGGTTTGTACTGGAAGAATTTTTTTTTTTTTTGCGTTGGATTTACACCCGGTGATGCTCAGGGGTTTCTCCTGGCTCTGCACTCAGGAATTACTCCTGGCGGTGCTCTGGGGACTACATGGGATGCCGTGGATTGAACCCAGGCCAGCATGAGCCACCTGCATGCAAGGCAAATGCCATACCCGCTGGCCTATCGCTCCATCCCCAAATTTTTTAAATGTAATGAAAGATATTCTTATTAAAAAGTACTCTCCTCTCTATAAAATTATGGAAAATATCCATTTTATTCCTTAGTCTTACCCCCTTGCTTTAAAATATAGTTGTATCACTGTATTCAGTAAAAAAAGTATTTATGTATTTACATCTTAAATGCAGTCTTAACACTGTATATTAAAATGTTAAAAACAACCATTTCATGCTTACTTATAAATAAAATTAAATATTTTACTTGTAACCCTAACCCAGCAGACGAGCCTATCACAGCCCTGATCATCGACACCCACCTTGCAGCAGTTTTTTTTTTTTCAATCCAGCCCAGGTATGCTGATCCAGAGACTCAAAGACATGGGGCAGAGCTGCTACCAGCTCTCCCTGTGCCCAGCCGCTCACCAGGTGCCGGGAAGGATGGCGGGTTCTAGCCCTGGTTCGCCATCCCAGCAGAGCCTCGCAACAAGCCAGAGGACCCTTCCCCACTCCATGAGGGGCCGCCATTTTTTACATCCTGACCTCCCTCTTGTCTGAACTCCATCCAGCAGACAAGCTTATTACAGCCTGGCTTGTGCGGCCGCTTATGCAGCGCCGTTCATCAATAAATGCTGTATTTAGAGGTAACTACAAGAGTATGCCACCTGCATGGCAAGCCTAGCAAGCTACCCGTGTTGTATTTGATATGCCAAATGCCAGTAACACAAAAATTAGGTCATTCCTATGACCTAATATAATGTTTATTTTTTCTTTTTTTTTTCTTTTTGCTTTTTGGGTTACACCTGGCAATGTTCAGGGGTTTCTCCTGGCTCTGCACTCAGGAATTACTCCTGGTGGTGCTCGGGGGGACCATATGGGATACCGGGAACAAACCTGAGCCGGCATGGGCCAGCCCGCGTGGAAGGCAAACGCCCTACCCGCTGGGCTATTGCTCCGGCCCTGACCTAATATAATGGTTTGAGGCTCTTTATGTTCTGGAGCAAACAGATGCCCTTTGTGCTCTTCCGGCATGAGACAAGAAATAATGAGATGTTACTGGAGCCCGCTCGAGCAAATTGATGATGAACGGGAAGATAGTGATAGATAATGACTTGTTTATATTAGATCTCACATTTTGTAATATTTTTGAGGATTTCATGCAGTTCTTAGCACAAAGTTACAGCTATTTGCAAGCCTTTCTCACGTACCAATCAATATGTTTATTTCCCTGCAAAGTATTTTCATTATAATTGTCTGCTACTGGGAAACAGGGTCAGAGATTATATGAACATTGTGTGCTCATGCAATTTATTCCTTCTCAAATATACTTTAACAACTTTAAAAATAACAGAGCAATACTGAAGGAATATCACCTGCAGTGGCCCACTTCCTGACCCCAAATTATTGACTTCTGGGGGGGAAGGAATTCAGTCAAGAGACAGGATTAAGCAGCAGACACTGATTGCAAAGCAAAAGTACACTCCAGAGGCTTAGAGACTGTGCAGAGTGGAGTGACAGCCTGCGCATTTCAGGTAGGATTTTTATTATTTTTTTCTTAATTTGTTTTATTTTTGGTTTGAGGCTCATGATGGGTGCCATACTCTGGACTTACTCCTGGTTCTGTGCTCGAAGATCATGTCTGACCAAATTTGGGGAACTATACTCAGTACAGAGGGTCAAACAAGGACAGCTTTCAAGGCTGTCCTTACTTGCTCTATCTCTCCAGCCTAGGCTTTACTTTTGATATGATTTAGATTTAATGCCCTACCACTATTCTCTAACTCCTTTATGGTCATATTTTTACCTTCACGGCCTTAACAACATTTCTTTTGCTTTTGGACTAACTCCACCACTTTCTTTCCACTCACCTTCTATAACTCAAAATTGAGGTGACCAGAAATCCCATACAAATGATATTGTATTTATATTTTAATGACAAAAAAGGTGATTGTGAATATCCTGGGACTCCTGAAGTCATACATATCAGGACTAGGCAAATGAAGAATAAGACATCACCTCACACCCATGAGACTTGCAAATATAAAAAAAAAACAGAAACAATTAGTGTTGATGTGGCCCCTTTTCAAAAAACTGAAAAAAGAACTTAATATCTGACACACAAATTCTTCTCTTCTGAGCATTTACACCTAAGGCAGGTGCTTTTTATGTTATCCTGGAAGTGATTTTAAAAGTTTTTTTTTCCTTTTTACACCTGTTTCAACTGTAAGATTACTATTTATTTCCAGTACAAAGCAAACTAAGCAACCCCATTTGGACAACATGTGATGGCATGTTTGTTGGGCTATGGATGAGATAACAGCTGGCTCTTCCTCTTTCCTACTCATATCTAATTGCCTACTTTTACAAAACAACTATTCAAAATTAGTCACACACATTTTGTGTGATGATAACAGCACCATTAAACACTATGTAGCAAGATTGGCACTGATCCTTTGAGAACCTTATTTTTGTTCCCTAAGTATTCTGCCACAAAAGTGTTAGAAGCAAGCAAGAACCTGCTGTTTATTGAGATGTAACATAAATGCTTAAAAAATCTTATTTCAGGAAATGCTAATGCATAATAATATTCTATGCAGAAAATTTGCTTCAATGTTCTAACATTCATGTTAGATTTGGATTTACTTAGTTGAATGCTGCAACAATTCCTTACCATACTTTATTTGCAGTTGCAAAGTTTCCAACTTTCTAATTCTTTGTTTTGGTGCATTGATTTAGCTATTATGGATAGTTCTTTTGCTAGCTCTCAACTTCTCTGTGCAATTGATAAACTGACTATAGATACGGGAATTGCAAGATAAAACAGTAAAGAAAAAATTGAATTCAAATGAAGGGAATAAAATATGGTTAATTATTACAGAACCTGGAAGTCTGATTTTGGAACTGAGTTTTCTAAGGGAGGTATAGGTGAAGTGATACTTATGAACTATATTCCAGGGTTGCTGACATCCTGGTGGTGATTGTGGTTTAGCAAAATGTATGCCTGAAGCATTACTATTGACAGTATAGTAAATTATTTTGCTTGGTGATGTAAGGGTCCGGTGTATGTCTATAATAAAACACAGAGACAACAACTACAATATGATCCCCAAACTACAATATCACATGTATCACTTGTATAACTTGTCTTCCAGTTGTCCATCGATCTGCTTAAGTGGGTGTAACATCTCCATTCATTCCTGTAGTGTCCCAAGGGCATCTGTTTCCTCCAGAAACACAAAAAAAGTCACAAACCATTCATTCGGGTCATGGGAATGAGATCTATATTTGGTTACTATCTTTGGCATATCAAATACTACATGGGTAGTGTGCCAGGCTTTGCCATGCAATCAGTGTACTCTCAGTAGTGGGTAGGCTCTCAGTTTCTGCATTTACGGATAGAACACTCGGCCACAAAGTGGACGTGCACAACAGAGAGGGCCAGTAACAGCTCTGCCCCATGTGTCTGTCTCTGGTTCATGGCTGACAGGCTGGGAGCAGTTCATTAGGCAGGTCCACTGGGTCTCCCAGATGAGACAGAGGTGGGTGAATAACCCCAGCTCCATGCCCAATGAAGCTGGGTGACTTTAGCTACCACGATCAGCATACCCAGGCTTGAAATAGGCTTCTCCCTAGGGTGGGGCTCTGATGAGCCAGGCTTGAGATCAGCTTCTTTCTTGGGTGGAGCACTGATGAGCTGTGGAGTTCAGTTGTTGAAAATGACTGCCATCATAGTGCAGGGGGTCCTCTGGCTTCTTTGGAGGATCTATCAACATGGTGGGCCAGGGCCAAACTACAGTAATTAAACTTAGTAATATCCCTACCGAGGAGGTAATCTGGAGTAAAAAAGGAAATTGGAGACATTGGTGAATGGAAGGTCACACTGCTCATAGAATAGGTATTGAAATGTGTGAAACTCTATTATAAACAACTTTGTAAATCATGATTTAAAAAAACAAAATATAAGTACAATTTAATTTAAAAATATATACAAATATAAGTATATTAAAATTGTAAAACCTAAATAAATATAAAAATAATAAATTTTAATCATATATAAAATATTAAGTATTTATGTTAATTTTGTTTAGCTAATGTATTGCAGGAAATATTGACTGTAGGTATTAGAATAAGCAGAACAAGTTAGAGGAAGTAGAGCATACAGAAATTAATCGATTAGTTATTTCACATGGAATGAATATTTTCTGGGTGGAAGTTAAGTAGTTAAGTGTAGTTGATAGCTTCTATTATCTCAGGTCTGGAGAAGAGGTTGAGGCACGAGTCTTGCAAGTGACTTACCCGGATTCAATTTCTGATGTTTCATGATTTCTCACACATCACTTGTGTCCTTGGAGACTTCCTAGCACTGTAGAACTGGTCTGGGTAATCTCTGACAGTACAGTAACTGAGAAGTTTTACATCTTTGTGTCTTGTCTTTTGTCGGGGAATGCCTCCAGGGTCCCCGACAGTGTCAGGACAGAAGTTCTCTTCTACCTCCCAGGCGTCAGCCCAGAGACAGACACAGAGGATGCCGGGGAACAGATGAAAAAAACTCACGAGTCCGGTGCAGTTCCAAAAAGGCTTTTAATAGTAGAAAAGCTCTTCCAGAGCAATCCAATATAATGAACAAACTCTAGCTCTCGTCTGAACTTAGACCATACATAAGAGCCTAAGTCTCCCACCAAAGAGAGAGGATCTCACCCGAGCTGAGTCCTACCCAGAAGAAGGAGCAAAAGGCCAAAGAGCAAAACGCCAAAAGCCAAAAGCTAAAAGGCCCAAAAGTGAAGTTGCTTCAAGTCAGTCCCCTTATATACACCAAAGTAATCCAACTGGGAGGGTCATGTCAACAAAGAACTCTAAACAGAGTGTAGTGCCACACCCTATTGCAGGTATAAACAAAGGTTAGCCAAAGTCTAATCCTTTCTACTGAGATTATCTCTTATGTAAAACACTGGAGAGAGAGAGAGAGGGGGAGAGAGGGGCTGATATAAAGTAATACATCTTAACTTCATGAGCTTCATGTAATCTAGATGGTACCCAGAAGGTCCTTCTTATTATCGCACCAGGGTGATTCTGAGTATCTTGTTCTCGTGTACTGAAAGGGTCACACTTGCCTGTTTAGAGCAAACTAGTATGATCCTTCCTATAGTCTTCCTATAGTCTCAACGTAGCCAGGGTGGTAGTCTCCCAGTAAATTCTAACTGTCCCACGTTGGGTGCAGTGGGTATAAAGAGGAGCTGTGCCCAATCTAGAAAACATAGATGTCTTAGTAGATGTATAAGTCAGAAGTTATTCAATCAAGGTGACTTCTGTAAGTGCCACACCCTCTAGCAGTGTTTACATAGATAAGGGGTCTCATTAGAATGAACCGTAAACTAGATTAAGCTGGGAGTGGGCAAAACAACAAAACTCCCAGAATAGCTAAACCTGTCCTCCAACAGTATTTGAACCACCAACCCATGTGACTAAGAATTACTGTGAAGGGTTCTTGGTGTCAAGCACCACTTGGAAACTGCCTATTCTCAGAAGAAAAAAATTCCATTTCCTTAATGAATCTTTTTTTTTTTTTTGCTTTTTTGGGTCACACCCGGCAATGCTCAGGGGTTTCTCCTGGCTCTGCACTCAGGAATCACTCCTGGCGGTGCTCGGGGACCCTATGGGATGGCGGGGATTGAACCCAGGCCGGCACAGGCCGGCTGCATGCAAGGCAAACGCCCTACCCGCTGGGCTATCGCTCGGCCCCCTTAATGAATCTTTGAAACAGCATTTCTTCCTCAATCATTATTCACTTTTACAAGCTGGTTGCTATTCTCAGTTTCATAATTTAGAGCTAAAGATTTATTGCAACTTGATACTACCTTTTCCTATTTTATTTTTCTATGGTACATGGGTGAGATCATCTGGTGTTTGTCTTCCCTCTGAATTATTTTGCTTAATGTGACATTTCTAGTTCTGTTCAAATAGTAGTGAAATACAAGGTTTCATTTTCCTTTTGCTCTTGTTGTTGCTTTGGGAGCCAGTGAGGTGTAAGCTGCTCAGGGCATACCCTTGACTCTGAGCTAAGGAATTGCTCCAGACAGTATTTAGGGGACCATATATGGTACCAGGTATTGAACCACAATCTGCTATGTGCAAGGCAGGCATCCTATCTGCTGTACTATTACTCTGTTGGCTACATATCATCTATTGTGCTTCCCATTCCATGGCATAACTTCTTTCTCCACTTATCCGTCATTGGACATTGGGTTGTTTCCATATCCTAGCTATATACTAAGTTCCAACCTTATTCTTGAAAGTGAGTACTAGTACTGGTGAGGGAAAATTTGAGATTTTTGCATGGCTTGGGGAACTGAACTCTTTTTAGCATTTAGAAGAGAAAAAATTAATATACCTAAAAATATTTCAGGTATATTAAACTATCCACCCAGCAAACCAGCCTATCACAGCCCTGCTCATCGAGATGCACCCTGCAGCAGTCTTTTTTAATCTGGCCCAGAGCCTCACAACAAGCCAGATGACCCCCTGCTCCATGAGGGCCTCCATGTTCCACATCCGGACATCCCTCTCATCAGAACTCCACCCTGCAGACCAGCCTATCACAGTCCGGCTCACTCGGCCCTACACAGCCGTGTGGTTCATCAATAAATGCTGGATTTTGAGATGACTACAAGAGTATACTATCCGCACGGCAGAGCCTGGTAAGCTACCAGTGTCGCATTTGATATGCCAAATACCAGTAACAATTATAGACCTCATTCCCACGACCTGATGGAATGGTTTGAGGCTCTTTATGTTCCTGGAGCAAGCAGGTGCCCTTGGGCTCTACTTGCATGAGGCAGGTCATATGGAGATGTTACTGGTGCCCGCTCGAGCAAATCGAAGATGAATGGGAAGACAGTGATACACTGATACCTGAAAAAGCAAAATTGTTATAGTACAAGTCTATTAGAAATATGCTATCAAACTTAAAAAATGTTAGAAAGTAAGGTAGGTTAAATACAATCTGCATGTCTATATTCATTGAAGCACTGTTGACAATAGCCAGAATCTGGAAACAACCTAAGTGCCTGAGAACAGAAGACTGGATTAAAAAAAAAAAAACTATGATACATCTCTTCAGTGGACTCCTGTACAGCGGACAGGAAACACAAAGTCATGTAATTTGCCTACAAATGGATAGAAATGGAGATTTTCATGCTTAGTAAAATTAGCAAAAGGAAAATGACAGATATAGAATGACTGCATTCAATTATGAGTTATAAATATACACCAGTGTTCTACAAATTTTTAAATTGTTGGAAATGGCAATGCCAGACTAGAACTGAGCATTGAATGTATCAATGTATCAAAGGGATTTACATGATAATCCCTATATATATGGCAACCTACAATGTATAAGAAGAGAGAGAGAAGAGAGACAGAGAGAAAGAGAAGAGGAATAGTGCCTGCTATAGAAGCAGGGAAGTGGGAGGGAATCTGGGGACTTTGGTGGTGGGAAATATGCACTAGGAGAGATGGGTGTTGGAACACCATATCACTGAGACCTAATCATGAGCATGTTTGTAATTGTATATGGGGGGGGGGGGGGGGGGGGGGGGGGGGGGGGGGGGGGGGGGGGGGGGGGGGGGGGGGGGGGGGGGGGGGGGGGGGGAATCTTATGGTTGTATAATAAAAAAGGAAAGAAAGTAAGGTTAGAATGATCAAAGATGAATAAAGAGCTCAGCACTGCGTGGCCAATAGATATTAGATGAATTAGAAACACACTGAATAAAATGCTTATGTTTGGAATAATTATACCTCATGAGGGCAACAGGAGTTAACGAATCAAGTAAATGAATACAAACATGTTCCTTAATTTTCGTTTTCAGAATTTAGTAGTGCATCAGAAGTTTACTCTAGAATTACCCGCATTCTAATATTTTTGTCTTTTCAATTACCTAATAATATATAACGATGTTGACATATATGTAATCATTAGTGCTTGAAATATAATTGCCTCGATTCAGATTATCTTGTGTTATTTTCTCCAATAAGATAGGCATAACAGATACTGCTTATATTGATTGCCCATATCCTCTTTTTGTTTCAACTCACTATCCAACTTTTAATCACTCTAATGCATGGCCTTTTTCTTTCTCTTTCTCACTTCACACAAATTCAGGTTATGTATTTACTGTGTCAAAAGTAGCAAATAAAGACATACTCCAGCATTGGTATTTATATTAATATTTTTTATTCCGTAGTCTTATTGACTGAGATCCTCAACAAAAATAAACACAAGCACCAATTGTGAGTATGCTGCTTCCTTATTAAACACTTCTCTAGTAGCTGTATCATGCCATGCTGAAGAATGATGACATTATGTGAAAAAAATAAAAAGTTCCACATCAATATCAATAGACATATATATATGTCCATTGACATATATAATATATATCATGTACTTAAGCATGATATATATTATATACATTATATAATGGTTTGAGGCTTTTTGTGTTCCTGGAGCAAACAGATGCCTTTGGGCTACACTAGCACTTGACAGGGATGTATGGAGATGTTACTAGTGCCCGCTTGAACAAATCGATGAACAATGGAAAGAAAAGTGAAGTAATATAATTATATATATGTATGTATATGTATAACATACGCCTCAGAGACCTGGGCCCTAGGAAAGCAGGATGAGAATGCTATACCGGGTCTCCCAGAGAGGAATCGAAAGAGCTATGCTTGGAATATCACGCCTCACTCAAGTGAGTGAAGAAATCTGGAGTTCTGACCTCCGTCGCCATTCCAGAATCAGGGATGCTGTCTCGTTTGCCAAGGCATTGCAAATCAGATGGGCTGGACATGTAATGCGATTTGGAGACAACTGCTGGACTAGAGCCATTACCGACTGGATCCCATGGGATGTCAAAAGATCATGTGGCCGCCCACCGACAAGATGGTCAGACTTCCTTGTAAAGACCCTGAAGGAATGGTTTGAGGCTCTTCATATTCCTGAATCAACCAGATGCCATTGAGCTACATTGGCACGTGATAGGGTCCAATGGAAATGTTACTGGCGCCTGCTCAAGCAAATTGATGAATAATGGGATTCAAGTGATCTATAATATATATATATATATATATATATATATATATATATAAATGTATATATATATAATTATACATGTAACCTCATATATAAATAAGACAAACTTCCTCTTTTTCTGGGGGGCTTTTTTTGGAATAAACTCAGCAATGCTCAAGGGTTATTCCTGGCTCTGTACTCAGAAATTACTCCTTGCAGTGTTCAGGGGTCATATGAGAATATGAGATACCAGGGATTGAACCAGCATTGGTTGCGTGCAAACAAATATCCTACCCACTGGTCTATTGTTTGGGCCTCAAACTTCCTCTTTTAAATTTGTCTATAGGTTATATTTCATATGCATGGAAGAACTGTCATAGGATACAATTCTGTTTTAAGAGACTTAAGAAAACTATTTCTTAACGATTAGTATCTAACATGATATTTTGCATTGTACATATTTGATTTAGACTGAATTTTATTATTCTAGAATTTTCAAGTAGACTTTGAATTCTCAGATAATTAAAATAGTATGTCACTTTCAAGGAACTGCTCTTCAAGTTGAGGATATACTTCATTTCTCTTGTTATATTCATAGCATTGAGCAGAAAGTGTCAGAAGTAATTAAGGTAAATGACTTTCTATTCAATGATATAAAATTCATCTTTTGAAATTTTGACAATTTCCCTATGGGTGTGCATGATTCCAATAATGGTATACTAAGTATGTATCTTCTCAGTAAGTGTACAAAGGTGTTGTGGGAATGCCAGCTGGAAAACTGGTGAGTCAAGTTGAGCCCACGATTCTGAACCTTGCCTGAGACTATAATAGGGCCCCAAGGAGCATATTGGCATGACTTCCTGTTCACCACAATGCCAGCACCTAGAGCAACGGAGTCCTGGTGCCTGTGCCGGATAGCATGCACCAGGGAGAGAAAGCTAAAAGGTCTGGTGCTTGAGCCTGAGGGTGATAACCAAGGCTACAGGGCAACGAGGACCAAATAGCAGAGCAACAAATAAATATTTAGGGATACAGAGTAACATAGAAAAAGAAGCAACAGGCCAAAACAATGAAACAGGAAATAGAGTTAGGGGCTTAGATAAATAGAGAAGGAGAAAAGAGGCCTAAAGAGAATAGTCCAGAATACAAAGTACCTAAGAAAACAGGTCCTGCTAAGGGAGTCATGGGAGAGGACCTGAAAGGTGATACTTTGAGCAAAGACCTCCAGAAGAGGAAAAGCCCAGAAGAAGAGGGGACTCTACACAGATGGCTTGAGGAGAGGCTGTCTGCTGGAGAACCTGCCAGGAGAGAATCAGAGGTCCCTATAGCAAGCAGCAGGGTTAAACAAAAAAGTAACAAGAAACAGAAAACTTATTTAAAGTAACATTGAGGAAACTCTGCCCTTGTTCTTTCTTCAGTTGACAGGTCAGGGGAAATGACATAATCCCTGATCCCACAATCAGGAGTCATACCTTAAAACAGCCAGGTATTTAAATTTGCTTCCAATTGCTTTGTTAGTTGTGTTTCATCTTTGAAGATGCCTTTGGCTTCAATGTCGTGGATGATTTTTCCTGTATTTTTTCAATGTAATTTATAGAGTCAGATCTGATATTGAGATCTTTAATCCATTTTGATCTGACTTTTGTGCATGGTGTTAGAAAGAGGTCTGTTTTCATTTTTTTTTACATGTAGCTGCCAAGTTTTCACAGCATCA